>JAODAL010013209.1:0-92206 GCA_025379985.1 Phyllomedusa bahiana
TTAAAAAAATCAAAAAAAAAAAATCAGATTTTGAAAAAAGGTTTGATTTCTGTGGTTTTTAAGTTGTAAAAAAGGGCCCCGGGGCGGGACAAAAATTGCAAAATTTTGAGGCTTAAAATTTTTTCGGGGTGGGGGAAAATTTAGGGGGTCAAAACCCCATTTGATCTCCAGGGGAGCCCTGTCCCAAAATCACGAAGAAGGTTTTGGGAAAGGAAAAAATAAACCATTGATTTGTTGGGCCCGGAATCACTCTCAGAACCCAAAAGGGCAAATGTCTTCTCAACAAAAGAAGTTTTTTGGGGGAAAGATTGGGAAACTTTTTTATTATTTAAGGGAGGTTTCCAGAGGGAATTTAACACATCTACATTTTAAAAAAAAAACCTTTTAAAAAAACTGCGGGAGGGGGAAATTTTTATGTTATCACCCCCTTAAAAAAAAAAAGCAAAATGAAAAATAATGTAAAAACTATAAAAAAAATTTCCCCCTAAAAAAATTCTTAAACAAATGTCATTTTTACCAAAAAAAAATACTAAGTAACACCCACTGTACAAAATAGCAAGTGCCCCCTTTGGGTGATCTTTGGGCCCAAACGGGTTTTTAAAGGGGGGTCTGCTGTGGCCCGGGACGGGTAAAACAAAAAAAAACAAAAAGTAATTTTACCTGTTCCCAAAGGCTGTTTTTTACCCGAAATTTTTTCTTTATCCTCCAGGGTGGTTTAGTGCTTTTCCCAAACCCATTTTGTAAAATTTTGGTTTCCCCAAACCTTTTTTGGCATGGGAAACCTGGGATAGGAAAACATTTACTCTTTTTAAGGGTTTTTTGTTTTAAATAAAATGTCGTCAGTACATACAAAAATTTAAAACGAATCTTTGCACTGTATACGGGGGTTATTTTTTTCGGGGGGGGCGCCTAAAACCCAATGTTGTTTTCCCGCGCTTTGGGAAAAATTGGCTATATTATGTAGCACTCTGGTAACCAAATAGACTGACTTTTTTTTTTGTACAATAAACAAATGTTTAAGGTTTCCCGGGCCCAAAACCTTAAAATTGGGCAATCAACCACCGGTAGTTTACCGCTCTGACTCCCCCCCAACTTAAAACGGATCCCCCCCCCTAAAGCCCTTTGGTTAGTTTCCTTTAATAAAAAGGGCATAAAAAATGAAAAAAAATGGACCCCAGCATCCTTTTAAAAAGATTTGTTTTAAATTTAAAAAATCCACATCAAAGATAAAAAATGCGGAAAAAACCCAAACGCGTTTCGGGCAAAAGAGTTTTCCCCCCTTTTTCACGGAAAACTTCATCTATTCATTGTTATTTAAATAGGGAAGGCCTTACTCGTCAAACCTCTTCACACCCCCTATTCTTTTACAACTTTAAAACAAAAAACAATTAAAACTTTACTTTGCCTGCCTCATTTTAAAAAAATTTAACATTTTTTAGTGTTGATCAATTTTTTACTGCCCAAAGTTGAAATCGGCAAGGTTTTTAGGGGGAATCAAAATTTTCCCAGATCAATGCAAAAATTTAAAGGGGTTAACAAATCTGTGCACATCTATTTAAGATGGGCCCCTTTTTTTCGGCGCTTCCTGAAAATTTTGGGGGCCAGCAAATCAGTTTAAAACAAAAATAGAGCGGGGTGAATGTTGTGTACGTAAAGACGGGATGTTTTGGGTTTGCGTTTTGGCTGGAAAAATCACTTTGACCTCTTTTTTACATAAACAGCGTATTCCTTTTTTCAGCCTCAGTGCCCCTCTCAGCGTCTCATGGGGATAGGACCTGCCCCCTCCCTTGTGGCCAAAAAAGTTTCACAAATTAGTCTATTTCTGCCAGAGAAACCCAAATTTAATTAGCTGTGTTTCCTTTTCCAAATTTTTAGTTAGATTAGAGATTTGAAGATTTTATGTATTAGCTAGAAAATTTTTAAAAGAAAGAAATCTACCTTTTTAAATTTTAAACCCCCGACGGGGGGAAAGCGGGGGGGGGCCCCCCGCGGGCAAAAACACAAAACAAGCTCTATCTATAAAGAACACGGGAAATAAAGTTCACCAAAACTTAGTGTAGACATTGAAGGGGGAAAAATCTTTAAATTATTAACATTTTTTGCTATTAAATAATTCCTGGATTTTAGGGCACTGAACTTAAAAGGGAAATACACATCTTTCTAGTAACTGCAGGTCCTTTGTTTTTTCAAAACTCCACTTTTTTTTATTTCATATACTTTTCAAAAAGGTTTTAAATTTTAAAATTTTCCCAACCCATTAAAACCTGTCCCCTTTTGGGTTTATATCCCCCTTTGCATTTTTAAATTAAAATCCAGCAACCCTTGCAGTCACACGGGTTCTTTTTTTTGAAAAAAAATCCCTTGTATCGTAAAAAACACACGTTTAGTTTTTTTTGGATTTTTTTGCCCCCACCCACACGGTTCTTTGGGCCGCCATCAAACGTAAATTTTAAAACAGAAAATTCTATATTCACCCACAGTAAAATTAAAAGGGTTAAAAAAAAATACCCTTTTTATAATACCAAAACAAAACATTTACGGTTTTTTAAATTTTTGGGAAACACCCAGCAATTGATTCCATTTGACCGGGAAACAAAGTAAATCTTAAAACACAATTCTATATTCACCAAAAGGTAAAATTGAAAGGGGCAAAAAATATCTTTTTTTAAATACCCAAAACAAAACAGTTACGTGTTTTTTAAATTTTGCACACCCCACTTTTTCATTGACCAGAAATCTACGTAAATCTTAAAACAGCAAAAACCAAATTTTCCACCACAGGTAAATTGAAAGGTGCAAAAAATATCGTTTATTATACCAAAACAAAAACATTCCCGGTTTTTTGACTTTTGCACACCCACCATTTTTTAAATTGAAGAAACTACGTAAATTTTAAAAACGCAATTCTATATTCCCACGGGTGAATTAAAAAAGGCGGGCAAAAAAAAACGTTTATTTTTACCAAAAAAATAACAGTTAGGGTTGTTTTTTTGATTTTTTGTCGCCCCCACATTGTTCATTGACCAAAAAACTACGTAAATTTTAAAACAAAAAATTTCCAACTATTCACCACAGGTAAATTTGAAAGGTGAAAAAAATTACCCGTTTTTTATCCCAAAAACCCACCCCCAATTTTTCCCGTTTTTTTTGATTTTTTGCACCCCCCCACATTGTTCATTGGACGGCAGCATCTACGTAAATCTTAAAACAGAAATTTCCCTATTTTTCACCACAGGGGGAATTTGAAAGGGGGCAAAAAATACCGTTTATTTCCCAAAACAAAACAGTTATTGTTTTTTGATTTTTGCGCCCCCAGAAATTTTTCTTTGGGACGCAGCTTTAAACGAAAATCTTAAAACAGAAATTTCCCCAAATTCACCCATTTAATTATAAAAGCTGCAAAAAAAAAACCTTTTATTAAACCAAAAACATAACAGTTACGTTTTTTTTGACTTTTGCGCACCCCATTGTTCATTGACGCAGCATCTACGTAAATCTTAAAAAAAGCAATTCAATATTCACCAAAATTAAATTTGGGAAAAGGGTTTGGAAAAAAAAATACTGTGATTAACGAAAACATAACAAAACAGACTAAAAAGACTTTTTTTTCCCGGCACTTTTTTAAAATCTGGAGGTCAAACGGGTTTAAAAAGGGTTTCCATACTGCCGGCCCGGGACAGGTATAGTCCAAGGGTTCCGGGAAAAACTAAAAGGGTTTGGTTGAAAGACTCCTTTTTAGCCATTTTTTTTTTTAAATCGGGGGGTCATGCATTTTGGGGGCTCATGTTTCGTTACAAAAACAGGGATTTTCCCAATGACCATTTCAATTAACATAGGGTTACAAATCAAACTGCCTTCGGGGGCAACTTTTTAAATTTGTGGGTGATGCGGGTTTTAAAGGGGCCCAACTGTGGTACAAGACAGGGAAAATGAAGGGTTCGGGTACTTTTTTTTCTGTGACTTTTATAACCCAAATGTTTTGCCTAAATGTAGCATTTATCCATTTGACTGTTGTTTTGGGTGTTTTAATTTTAGCTTCTCCAGCCTTGTTTTGGGGGAAAAAAATGAAGGGGGTTGTTTTTCTCCCATAACTTTAAAAGGTCATCCCCCTCATAATTTTGACCCTCACTATCGAAAAAAACCCTTAAATTTTTAAACGGGCCCACTAACGACTATCGATCGATCTCAATACCAACGAACCTAACAAATAAAAATTAAATTTTATCAAAACCTTAAATAAAAATTCTTTTTTATAGTTTGTGTTCTAAAATTTACTGGGTTTTTCGGTTTTAATATATTCTAAAATCATTTCGGATGTTTATTCCTGCTGGCCTTTTTGTCTCAAAATTTTAAATCCAAAAAACCTCTCTTTGAAAGCACCTTCTTTTTTTCCCAAACCCCTCCTCTTCTTGATTGCTTCACTTTTTTTTAAAAACCAAAAAAAAGAAAGCCTTGCATAAACTCCCCCATGCTTTTCATAAAAAAATTTCACAGCACCTGAAGTGATTTTTTCAATAAACAAGGTTTTTTTTATGTATTGGGGTGGAATCCTTTTTTGCATTCATAAAAGCATGTTTAATATTGGGGCGGGATATTGTATGGGGTTGGGGGGGGAGCTACTTTGCCCCCGGGCCATATATTTGGGGGGAGAGGGGGCTAAAATTTGCCCTGTGTCCATGTATTTTTTGACTGACCCAAAAGTGTGACTCCCCTTCTATTATACTACACAATACGGGTTTTGTTTTTTTACACTGTTTATTTTTGGTAAAATGGAATTTCTTTATTCCGAGAGGCCCAGTATTTTTTTATTACCAGTAGGGTGGGCCTCCCAAGATCAACTCCCCTGTGGGCCCCAGACCACCCAGTCCGATACTGCCCATCCCCTGAAACAGTTTAAAAGGGGGGAGTAAAAGTTTTTTCCCCTTTCAACAAGGAAATGAGAGAAACTGAGTCAAAATAAAGACCCCTTTAAAAAGAAATTCTGGGGAAACGGGATCAGAAAAAAACATTTTAAATTGACCACAAGAAGACTTTTTTGAATGGAGGAAAAAAACTCCATTCTAAATTGGCAAATGAAGAATATGTTTGGAAGTACCTCCTTGCCCCCAAAAAAACAAAAGACAAAAAAAAATGTGGGGATAATCCTAATTTCTGTTTAACCTTTTCCAGTTTTCAAATTAACACTTTATTTAAAACCCGGGGGCGTAGCTATAGGAGGGCAATTTTGCAATGCTAAACCCGGGCCCCCGGAGCCCGACGGGGCCCAAAACTCTCCTTCCACATAGGAAAAACCCCCACCCATTTTAAAAAACACATGGGGAACTGGGGGTCCAATTTTTACTTTTCCCCCCCCCCCCGGGGATTGGGGCCCAGGAGCTTCAAGTTATGCATTTGCATAAATCTTTAAAAGATGCCTTGTTGCTTCTGTTACACAACTTCAAACTGATCATTGCACTATGTAACTATTTAAATCAGGAACAGAATGGGAATAAAAAGCCCTGACACAAAATTCCCACCAGCCCACATACAATATCTGCTTGCAAGTTTTTCCCTTGCTAAACCACCTCGCTATTTCAAAACAAAAAAAAACAAAAACACAAGCAACAGGAAAAAAAGGGTGCGGAAACACTAATCAAAAAAATCAGGTGTGCACTTGCTTTACAATCAGGGATAAGCCTACGCGGCCACTTTGCAAGCAGCAATATAACCTACAACATCGCTATGTAGAGACCACGTAGGGGGTTCGACATAGCTCAGGTCCATACGACGGGAAATATAGACTGAACCAAACACAAAAGTAAAAAAAACCCAGACATCAGGGACTCACAAGAACTCATCTTAGGGATTTTTTCCCCCTTTTCTCCTTTTTTCTCCATCTGGCCCAAAACTCCATGATGTCTTCTCTGATGAGTTGTTCTCTTCCTTTTTTTTTTTCTTTTCTCTCAGTCCGGTACAGAATGCAATGTCTACTTCTCACGGCTACTACTCGCCCCTGTAGAATTTACCACAGAAACATTTTAGACTCCTCTCTTTTCGAGAACTTCCCTATTAATTCCCAACTCTATACAAACTCCCCATCCATAGAGCCCCAAATAGTAATAGAGTCCCCTTATAGTGCCCCCACAAGTAATTGTACTCCCAAAAAGTGAAAGTTAGAATTGTACACCAAACAGCTTGTTGGCCCCACAAAATTAGAAAATTTTAAAAAATCAAATAAGTAGCATTAAAAGATAGACCCCCCTTAGGGAGGTAAACAGCCCCCTATTTGGTATGTTAAATAATAACCCCCCACATTTTTAGGTAAAAAAGGTACTCTCAAAAATAAATAAATACCCCCCTATAAAAATTTCGATTAATTCAGTAGGTAAAGAGGTGTATAATCCCCAATTAGGTAGCACCTCAGTGGGTATATAGGCCTCAGGAGAAAGATAAATATAAAAGCCCCACAGTAGATCTCCTCATAAGGTAGGTATACATGCCCCCCGACCAAGTTATAGGGGGTTAGGAAACCCCCATTAGGAAGGTTAATACAAGACCCCAGTATTAGATAAGAAAACAGGGCTTCCCCTTAATTAGTAGTTTAAAAGCCTTTCCCCCAGTATTAAGGTAGGTAGACAGGGCCACCCCCGGTTAATAGGAAGGTAGACAGGACCGCCCCAAGAAATTAGGTAGGAAGAAAGGGCTGCCCCCAGTAATTATTCAGGTAAATATGAATGTTCCCAGTACTTAGCCAGGTAGACAGGGCTGCCCCCAGTAATGAGTCAGGTAGACAGGACTGTCCCCAGTAATTAGCCGGGTAGATAGGACTTCCTCCAGTAATTAGCCAGCCACATAGGACTGCCCCCAGTAGTTAGCCAGGTAGATCGGGCTGTAACCAGTAATTAGTCAGGTACCTAGGGCTGTCCCCAGTAATCAGCCAAGTAGATAGGGCTGTCCCCAAAAGTTAGCCAGGTAGACATGGCTGTCCCCAGTAATACGCCAGGTAGATGGGGCTGTCCTCAGTAATTATCCAGGTAGATAGGGCTGTCCCCAGTAATAAGCCAGGTAGATAGGGCTTCCCCCAGTTATTAGCCAGGTAGATAAGGCTGTCCCCAGTAATTATCCAGGTAGATAGGGCTGCTCCAAGTAATTAGGCAGGAAGATAGGGCTGTCCCCAGTAATAAGCCAGGTAGATGGGGCTGTCCCCAGTAATTAGCCAGATAGATGGTGCTGTCCCTAGTAATTAGTTAGGTAGATGGGGCTGTCCCAAGTAATAATCCAGGTAGATAGGGCTGTAAACGATAATTAGCCAGGTAGATAGGGCTGTCCACAATACTTAGCCAGGCGGTGGCCGTGATCTCTGCATCGCTGGGTCTGTGTGATCCAGCGATGTAGCTGTGTGGTGAGGGGGGCCTGCTGGCCCCCTGGCTCAGGGGTCCTATTGCGTATGCGACTGATGTGGCGCCTGTAGCTGTGCTACTGGCCAGAGCTGGTACTCGGGGCCCAGAGAGGGGAATCACCAACCCTCCGGTGGAAGCTCCGAGACAGCGTGGCGGCCCTGACCCTGGCAGCCCACCGAGCACGGTTAAATATATGGCCAGTCCGGGTCTGATGTAAGTACACAAAAAACTAAGTAGCAAAAGAACTTAAGTTTATGCACATTATTTTGAAATGTGCCCATAATAAAGTATAGCATACAATAATTGTAACACCTAAACTACCATGGTGATGTAAGTTCTAGTAAATGCATAGCATTATTATTTTTTTAATCTTTTTTAATAGAGGTGAGTGCAGGTCAAATAGTCAACATGAATATTAAATCAAAACATTAAAACAAAAAATCACAATATGTGAATGACTTCTTAATGTTTCCTTACCTTCAGAGAGAGCAGTGATTACCAAAAGTATGTGAGATAATGAAATATCACAGGAGTTTGCCATTTTTGTTCCCAATATGAGATAAATCATTTCCTGTACACATTTCTTCATGAAAAATAGTGTATTTAACACACCATGTCATCTTCACATTCCTGGCAGTGCTAAGACAACTATGTATCAGGATATAAAAAAAAATAACATTAATATTAGAGGAAGTATTCTTAGATGGATAGATGGATAGTGTAAGGCCCCAAAGGGCAAGGTGATAAACGGGGTATACATAGGCCCCAGAGTTCTCGCTCAGGTATGGCGAGAGTAATACAGGTCACCGAGAGACCTGGCCTCGGTGAGGTAGAAGCCGTCACTTTGTTTGTGTCAGCTGCATTAGGCGGTTGGCACATGTTTGTCAAAGTAGTTTAGCTGTGGAAACACAGCTTAGTCCGGGTCCGGCTTTTACCGGGAGCAGTCAAAGAGTTGGGTGGGTGGCTGCTCCCCCAGGTTCCAGTGTCAGGGTTTCGTCTGGCTGTATAAGTCAGCTAGTCAGCTGACTGTGGGGGGGTGTCCGCAGTTTCAGGCCAGGAAGCTGGGCCTGAGAGGCTACACCACAAGCGCCAACTACCAGACAGTAGTAAGGACGACTATGTTTAGTTAGTGCTCTGACGAGCAGGAGTTTATTTTGTATATTATTTGTACGGACATACTTTTGGCTACCATTCGCACCATAAACGCCGGACAAGAACTGGGCTTCTGCTACAAAGCTGTCTGTGTCTCCATTTGCCCTGGGACCTCGCTGTACCACCGAGCTTACCCCCTTACAAGTTGGTGGAGGATGCGGGCATACGTTTAAGAGACTGTACTCTTGTGGAGACTTACACCTGTTTAACAGACAGTGCTGAAATCCCATGTCCTGGGTAAAAGCGGCCACACAGTCAAAAGCAGAGATGGCGAGCATGGAGGAACTAATAAAACAGCTGGTGCAGTCAAACCTCCACCTGCAACAAGCCTTTACTGCGCAGCAAGAAACCAACGCACAGCAACGACGTGTGCATGAGGAAGCCATAAAGGCGCAGAGTGAAACCAACCTGCTGTTGGCGCAGGTTCACCAGAGAGCGGCTAAGGAGCAGCAACAGGTGAATCAGTCCCTGCAACAGCAGATACAAGCCTTGACAGAAAGACAAGGGGTGACTCAGGGGTTGCAGGCGGCACCCCGACAGCTCGTGCAGAGCGCGCTCAGGAAAATGACGGCAGAAGATGACGTCGAGGCCTATCTGTGCACGTTCGAGAGGATCGCTGAGAGGGAGCAACTACCCCAAGACCAGTGGGCGGACGTGCTGGCCCCCTTTCTGACGGGAGAACCCCAGAAGGCATACTTTGATTTACAGGTCCAGGATGCCAAAGTCTATACCAAGCTCCGGGGAGAGATCCTGGCTCGGCTCGGAGTAACCTTGGCTGTTCGGGCACAGCGTGTGTACTCCTGGGAGTACAACCCGAACAAACCTGCGCGGTCACAGATGTATGACCTGTTCCATCTGACAAGCAAGTGGCTGCAGCCGGAGGAGCTGACGTCCGCACAGATCGTCGAACGGGTGGTGTGCGACCGCTTCATACGTGCCCTGCCTGTGAGGATTCAACGCTGCCTAGGATACACCGATCCAAAAAGCGTGGATGAGCTGGTGTCCGTCGTGGAGCGTTTTACCGCCACAGAGGACTTCCTACAGGACTTGCATGCCCCAGGGAACCAGAGACGACCATCAGCTGGTAAGACTGTTCCTATTACTAGGGGGGCGAGACTGTATGGCAAGGAGGGTGGCATGCTGTCAGAGCGCACCGGTAAACGGATGCCAAATCCCAAAAAAGGACCCTACTACTAGGCCTCATGGCCATGTAGTCTGCTGGCGCTGCCAGGGCCTTGGACATGAGGCTTCTAACTGCCCTCTCCAAAATGAGCCCATGGATTGTGACTTGGGAAGGCGCAGGTCGTATTATGCCAGGCCTGCTTATGCTGCCCAAAGGGACAATATGGGTGACCGGCAGGTGTGCCCTGTCAGAGTGGAGGGTCATCCAGTAACGGCTCTCATGGACTCGGGGAGTCTAGTGACTTTAGTCCAAGCCAGTCTGGTACCTGCAGCTAAAATCCGGACCTGCTGATTGGGAGTCATATGTATTCATGGGGACATTAAGGACTATCCCACGGCCGTGGTCACAGTGGAGACTCCCTGTGGGTCGATGAGCCATGAAGTGGGTGTTGTACAAGAACTTGCACACCAAGTTATTGTAGGACGGGACTTTCCACTGTTCTGGAACATGTGGGAAAATAAGCAAAGAAGGGTGTGTAAGTCCCGCCATCCGTCTAATGTGTATAACCATGTCACATCAAATGCGGCCCCGAATAAGGGTGATTTTCCTCTGGAGGTCCTGGCAGGGGACTCAGAGGAAACTCCCCCTGAGATTGAATTCTCAAGTTTGCAAATCGCCAGGGGAAACTTTGGTACTGAGCAGTTAAGGGACCCTAACTTAGTGAATGCCTTCAAAAGTGTTAAGGTTATCAATGGCGTCATCCAAGACCCTGACACTGAGTTGGTGTATCCCCATTTTGCAGTCCAAAATGACCTCCTATATAGAGTAAAAAAGACTCCGACTGAGGTCATAGAGCAGCTGGTGGTGCCCCAATCGCATGTTCGCTCGGTATTGGAGCTAGGTCATTTCCATGTGCTGGGTGGGCACCTAGGGGTGGAAAAAACCAGGGAACGTATAGAGTGGTATTTTTTCTGGCCAGTGATTTATAAAGCCATAGAGGACTTCTGCCAGTCCTGTCCCGAATGCCAAATTAATGCCCCACGGCCACAATTCCGTAATCCACTGGTTCCACTACCCATAATTGAGGTCCCGTTCGAACGTATCGCCATGGACCTAGTAGGCCCACTCCCAAAATCAGCAAGGGGTCACCAGCACATATTAGTCGTGCTGGATTATGCCACCCGATACCCAGAAGCCATCCCTCTTAGAAATACGTCATCCAAAGTCATTGCACGTGAGCTGTTTCAGATGTTCACCAGAACCGGCATCCCTAAAGAGATCTTGACAGACCAGGGGACGCCCTTTATGTCAAAAATTACCAAAGAGCTATGTCGGCTCCTGAACATCACCCATCTGCGTACGTCTGTGTACCATCCCCAGACGGATGGCCTGGTAGAACGGTTTAACCGAACTCTAAAAGGGATGCTTAAAAAGGTAGTGGACAAAGATGGGAAGGACTGGGACCGTTTGTTACCATACTTAATGTTTTCCATCCGAGAGGTCCCGCAGGCGTCCACGGGTTTCTCCCCATTTGAGCTGCTGTATGGTAGGCATCCCAGGGGGCTATTAGACATGGCTAAGGAAACCTGGGAACAGGAGCAAACCCCACACCGCAGTGTTATAGACCACATAGCGGACATGCAAGACACAATTACGGCAGTTATGCCAATCGTAAAGAGCACATGCAGCAAGCTCAGGAAGCACAGGCCAGAATATACAATAGGTCTGCGAGGGTCAGGTCATTTAAACCAGGGGATCGTGTGTTGGTTTTAGTGCCGACCGTAGAGAGCAAATTCCTCGCTAAGTGGCAAGGACCCTATGAAGTCAGGGAAAAAGTAAGTGAGGTAAATTACAAGGTGTACCAGCCAGGGAAAAGAAAGCCCCTGCAAAATTACCACATCAACTTACTAAAACCCTGGAAGGACAGAGAGGTTCTCACAGCAGGAAGGGAGGCCAAGAAAGTACCCAGCACTGAGTTACCCGAGGTCCGTATATCACAGTCATTGTCAGCAGTTCAGGTACAAGAGGTCAGAGAGTTCCTGCAGAGGAATAGAGAGACCTTCTCAGAAGTACCAGGTAGGACAAATATTATTGAGCATGACATTGTGACAGACCCTGGCCAAAAGGTGAGGCTGAGGCCGTATCGTGTGCCAGAAGCTCAGAGGAAGGCTATCTCAGAGGAGGTACAGAAAATGTTAGCCTTGGGAGTTATAGAGAGGTCAAAAAGTGGCTGGTCAAGTCCCATTGTCCTCATCCCAAAACCTAATGGCACTCTCAGGTTTTGTAACGACTTCCGGAGGTTAAATGAGGTGTCAAAGTTCGACGCCTATCCCATGCCAAGGGTGGACGAATTGATTGAACGGCTGGGCCCTGCAAGATATATTACTACCCTTGACCTGACCAAAGGTTACTGGCAGGTGCCACTTACCAAGGAGGCGAGAGAAAAAACGACTTTTTCTACGCCTGATGGCCATTTTCAGTATGTAGTACTCCCTTTTGGCCTACATGGGGCCCCAGCCACTTTTCAAAGACTTATGGATATAATCCTACAGCCCCACAGAGCATATGCAGCGGCCTACTTAGATGATGTGGTCATTTTTAGCACAGACTGGGAATCGCATCTAAGTAAGGTCCAGGCAGTGGTAGACTCCATCCAGGAGGCTGGTATGACGGCAAACCCCAAAAAGTGTGCGATTGGTCTTGAGGAGGCTCGCTACTTGGATTACAATATTGGACGTGGGGTTATTATACCACAAATGGACAAAGTGGAGGCCATTAAAAACTGGCCACAACCAGTCTCAAAAAAGCAGGTGAGAGCTTTTCTAGGGATCGCGGGATATTATCGAAGGTTTGTCCCAAATTTTGCCACCATCGCAGCTCCCCTGACAGACCTTACAAAAGGGGCTAAGTCCAATAGGGTAAAATGGGACGAAATGTCAGAAGAAGCCTTCCAGAAATTAAAAGAGGTCTTATGTAAGAGGCCAGTGTTAATTGCGCCTGACTTTAAAAGGGAGTTTATAGTACAGGCAGATGCCTCTAATGTTGGTCTAGGAGCAGTCCTGTCACAGGTAGTTAATGGTGAAGAACACCCAGTGGTCTACCTAAGCCGGAAACTAACCTCGGCAGAGAAAAATTACGCCATAATTGAGAGGGAGTGCCTGGCTCTTAAGTGGGCAATTGAGTCTTAAGGTACTACTTGTTGGGCAGACAATTCAGGCTGGTCACAGATCACTCACCTTTAAAATGGATGGCCCAGAATAAAAATATTAATTCAATAAAATCATGTTTATTTCTTTATTTTCATTAGCCAAGGATCAATAGTATGGGTGCAACGAAAATAAAGAAATAAACATGATTTTATTGATTCAATATTTTTTTTTCATTACCCCCATATTATCATTCATTTTATATACACATCAGGACAACTTCTGTAGTGTTTAATTTGATTTCAGCCATGTACAGTTTTATTTCAGATTGCATTAGAAAACCCATAAAAGCGTTCGCTGCTCTCCCATTGGTCCAAATAACGGCGCCTCTTTTAACTTAGCCAATCACAGAGCGCGCTCAGAATTTCTTTTCCCATAGAACTCTATGAGAAAGTATGCTCGCGCCTTGATTGGCTAAGCTGGACGAGCCCCCGCCGCTTCAAACCAAATCAGCTCGTTTCTGCATTTTACTGTATTTTGAACTGTCCCGCCTTTGAATATGATTGGTCAATTTTTCTCCATAGGATATAATGGGACATTGTCGCTCCTATTCTGATTGGCTGGTTTATGCCGACCAATGAGAATAGCTTAAACAATTTGAATTACTGTATTTCCCGGCGATTCTCTCTATTGCAATTCCCTATGTAGCGCCGGTCTCGGCGACAAAGCGCTTGTTCGGGAATTTTAACTGCTTTATTTGTAAAGAAGGGTTCTGCTCTTTATCTGATAATGTTTTACACTTAATAAAAATAATTTTTTTATTAATACTTAATGCCGCACGGCGCTGAGCGCCGAAATTTCAGAGCGCCATCTCTCCATAGACTATAATGGGAGAAGTAGCTCGCGCTCTGATTGGCTGGGATAGCTAAGCCACCGCTAGCTCAGCCAATCAGCTCTTTTCTGTCTTTTTACTGTATTTTGAACTGTCCTGCCTTTGATTTTGATTGGTCCAAAGTTCTCCATAGATAGGACTTTGTCGCTCCTATTCTGATTGGTTAATACTCCTTCATAGGTTAGAATGGGCCACTGTCGCTCCTATTCTGATTGGTCCAAACTTCTCCATAGGATATAATGGGTCTTTGTCGCTCCTATTCTGATTGGCTGGCTTCTGCCGACCAATGAGAATAGCTTAAACAATTTGAATTACTGTATTTCCCGGCAATTCTCTCTATTGCAATTCCCTATGTAGCGCCGGTCTCGGCGACAAACGCGTTGTTCGGGTTTTTAACTGCTTTATTTGTAAAGAAGGGTTCTGCTCTTTATCTGATAATGTTTTACATTTAATAAAAAAAAATGTTTTATTAATACTTCATGCCGCACGGCGCTGAGTGCCGAGATTTCAGTGCGCCCATCTCTCCATAGACTATAATGGGAGAAGTAGCTCGCGCTCTGATTGGCTGGGATAGCCAAGCACCCGCTAGCTCAGCCAATCAGCTCTTTTCTGTCTTTTTACTGTATTTTGAATTATCCCGCCGTGGATTCTGATTGGTCTAAACTTCTCCATAGACTAGAATGGGTCTTTGTCGCTCCTATTCTGATTGGTCAATAATTCTCCATAGGCTAGAATGGGTTTCTGTCGCTCCTATTCTGATTGGCTGAGCTAGCCAAGTCCCCGGTAGCTTAACCAATCAGCTCTTTTCAGCATTTTTACGGTATTTTGAAGTATCCCGCCGTGGATTCTGATTGGTCTAAAACTTCCCATAGGTTTTAATGGTTCACTGTCACTCCTATTCTGATTGGCTGGCTTCTGCCGACCAATCAGAATAGCTTTCAGAATTTGAATTACTGTATTTCCCGGCAATTTCCTATATCCTAATTCTTGAATTAGGATATTGGAAAGTGATTTTGTTTTATGTATTTTTTAGGTTTCAGCTCTTTTCCTGAGAATGTTGAACGCCTTTATAAAGGCGATTTTTGATTCATACTTCACACCGACATCTGGAATGATTTCTCGCTGTTCCAGCCTGTCTCGCATCGTCACTGTTTTTCGGCGCAGTCCCGCACTGCGCCCATGTCCCCGCACTGTGCCCCACACACACTGGCGAGGCGCAGGGAACTTTTCCCCCCATGTATGAGTGCGCTACCTCTGGCGGCGAATCATAGGCACAGCGCCGCACTGCGCCTTGGACCCGCACTGCGCCTAAAACACTGGCGAGGCGTGGCGGACTTTACATTGTATGTGTGAGCGCGCCCCGGCCCCGACATAAATCAGGTGCAGATTCCACCGGAAAACTGGCGGAAAGGTGTGCCCCGACCCGGCGGGATTCATACATGTGGCCCTATATGTTTCAGCCACAACAGAATAGTCCAATGCTTTGCTCTTAGCCATTCTTGGATGTTTATAGCTGTTTGTTTTAGGTCATTATCCTTTTGGAGGACCCATGACCTGCGGTTGAGACCAAGCTTTCTGACAATGAACAGTACATTTTGCTCCCGAAAGAATTGATAGACTTGAGATTTCAGCCTCTTCGGCACAGATTAAAGTCACCCTGTGCCAGATACAGCAAAACAGCCCCAAAACAGTCAGTACAGTGTCAGTTTTGTTTCCTCTGTCCAAAGGACATTCTTCCAGAAACTTTGCGCTTGTCAGTTTGCATTTTGGCAAGTTCCAGTCTCATTTTTTTATGATTTGCTTTCAACAGTAGTTTCATTCTGTTGTCTTCCATTAATACCATTTTGACAAATACAGCAACAGATGGTGCAATCTGACACTGATATACCTTGACCTTGGAATTCAGCTCTAATCTCTTTGGATGTTATTGTGGGTTTTTTGATTACTATTCATATTATCCATTTTTTTAATTTGTCATTAATTTTCCCATTGCGGCCACATCCAGGGAGATTGGCTACATTTTTCTTGACCTTAACGTTCTGAACAATATGTGCAACTACAGTAACAGGAACATCAATGTTACGAGTCACGCCGTGGTCTCCACGTCAGGCCACGGACGGACCTGCTATGATCAGCCGGCCGGTCCCTCTCACTTACCTGCCTCCACTCCTGCGGTCTCTTGCTCACTGCCAGTGCAAACATCCCTGTTCTCTAGGGTGTGCATGCCGGCTTTCTGAGACTTAAAGGGCCAACGTGCTGGTGACTGGCTAATCACCGGGCTCTGATCCTATATCTTCTGGCCAGCCCTTCCCTGCCCTGCCAAATATAGGTGTTCTATAGTTGGAGTTTTGAGAGCAAGAGAGTTGTGCTATCCATTATTCTGTGTACCAGGTCTGTGTACCAGACCTCCCAACCTGTTCATCCTTATCCTGTTACCTGCTACCTGCCCTAACCTTAATGTCTATCCCCAACTATATCTTAGCCTACCAAACCGTGAATCTCATTGTGGCCACATCCACCAGGTCCTAAGACAGGTCTCTGACAAAAACCTATCTGTCTAAATTGTCTGTCGTCCTGCAACAGCCCCCGACCATTTGGGCTCCAGGCCATTCAACGCTTGTTACCGGTAGTTCATCCCACACTTCTCCACCATAATGGCACCCATTGTGGAACTTACCAAAAAGAACGGTGATCCCAGCCACCAGAAGCGGAAGAAGAATTTACTCGTCTGAAGTCTGCATTTGTCTCTGCACCTATCCCGTCTTGTCCAGACTCTAAGAAACCCTTCTTCCTTGAGGTGGATGCTTCTTCTGTGCAAGCCAGAGTGGTTTTTACACAAAAGACCCCCAAGAGTAAAGCCATCGGATTTTCCTCTAAGACCTTCTCTCCTGATGAAAGATATCACGAGTTACTGAACATTAAGTTGGACTTGGAAGAATGGCCCCATCTGCTAGAAGGGGCTCTTTACCTGGTTAACATGTATACCAACCACAAGAATCTCCTGTACCTTCAGAAGGCACAGCACTTGAATCCTCGGTCTTCTCTCGTTTTGACATTTTGTTGCATTTTTATCTACCAGACAAGAATGTCAAAGTGGATGCTTTTTCGCATGCTTCTGACGCTGTAGTATCCTGAACACCTGCTTGCTGCAGCTCTCATTCACCTCCAATGTGTTCTGCCTGTATAAACCTTTTCATGCCCAACTTTAAGAAAGAGAATTTGGGGGATATTGTCTTATGCTGGATAAACATCCCGGAATCCGAACATTTTTGTTGCTTATATGTCAGGATACGTTTACCTGGGCAGCCTTCCACCCGTTTAATGCAACGACCTGTGAGGGTTAATAGGTCTGGCCTCAGACCACACCCCGGGAGAGGTGCTGCTCCTGATCCAGGAGTGACAGCTCTGCAGCCTCTCCCAACTGAGGGCCCGGATGCCACGCCAATCAGCTACGGGGGCGGTGTACAGGCAGACCTTTTAAACCTCCTCACTTCCTCCAGGCCTTGCCTGTCAAAGGTGTTCCCTTGTTGTTTCCCTGTGATTCTTGCGTATAGTTGTCTTCCTGTGTTTCTGACCTCGGCCTGTTTCTGACCTTGCTTTTGCCTCCGTTTTTGTACTGCACTCCTGACTGTGTTTTGAAACCGACTTGTTTCTGTCTATTCGTTTGCCTCATGTTTCTTGGCTCATCCGTTACCGCACCGTTGCCGACCCAGACTGATTGACTTTGTGTTTTCCCTGCACTTAGCAGCATAGGAGCTGTCGTCCAGTTGGGGTCTGCCATCTAGGGCAGCACACCAAGTAGGCAGGGACAGTGGGCTGGGTGGCAGTCAGCGCCCACTGCACCTCCTCTGACGTGACATTATATCTCGTCATTATTGCTCTCCTAATTTTATGTAAGATGTTAAGGACTTTGTTCAATCTTGTACTATTTGTGCCCATAACAAGACTTCTCATCTCAAATCATATGACTTCTTGCAACCTTTGCTCATTCCGGAAAAATTATGGTCCCATATTGCTATGGACTTCATTATGAACATGCCCTCTCCTCTGGCATTATTGTCATTTGGATGGTTACTGACCGCTTTTCTAAGATGTCGCACTTAATGCCTCTGGAAGGCCTTCCCTCTGCTCTTCAACTTGCCGCCCACTTCTTCCTAAATATATTTCACATGCATGGACTTCCTCTACATATTATCTTTGACTTAGGGTTCCAGTCTGTGTCTAAGTTCTGGTGTGTCCTGTGTTATTGTTTACAATTCAAGTGGATTTCTTCTCCATTTATCACCCCCAGACTAACAGGAAAGTTGAACAGGTGAATCTGACCGTAAAGACAATTGTGCCGATCTCCTCCCTAGGCAGAGTTTTCCTGCATGCAACTGGATTCTGAGCATCGTCATTGTACATTGTCTATGGGCAACATCCTTTTCCTCCCCTTCCTGTATCTGCTTCGTTTGATGTTCCTACTGTGTATGCCCAAATATGCGACAACACTTCAATCTGGCACTTGGAAAGTCTGGCACTTGGAAAGATACATCCGTCTTAAGAACCCAGGTCTCAAGCTGAGTCCATGGTCCCTAGCACCCTTTGAGGTTATCCAACACCTTAATCCGGTGGCCTACAAACTCCGTCTGCTTACCTCAATACACATCCCAAACTCCTTCCATGTCTCTCTTTTCAAACCTCTGGTCCTCAACCGCTTCTCCCGAAATTCCATAATGCCATCTCCTGAAGTCAATACAAGTGGCATCTTTGAGGTAAACTAGATCGTTGCCGAGAAGAAGCAGTACTGCCTTATAGAGTGCTCCTGGAAGCCTGAATCTAATTTTGTTTCTCCTGTTCTTGTTTCCGAGTTTTGTTAGGGCATAAAAATTGGGAGACCTCTCTAGAGCGTGCATGCCAGCTATCTGGAATTTAAAGGGCCAGCATGCCGGCGATTGGCTAATCACTGGGCGCTGACCCTATATCTTCTGATCAACCCTGTCAAGTATTGGTGTTCTATAATTGGTGTTTTGAGAGATAGAGTTGTGCTATCCATAATTCTGTGTACCAGACCTTCCTGTCTGTTTATATTGACCACGTTACCTGCCACCTGCCCTGACCTTAATGTCTTTTCCTGACTACGTCTTAGCCTACCGATTCTGTACCATGCTACACCCCGGCTGCCACTGTAAGCAACATGGGTAGCGACCTGGGAGTCTCCTGCCACACAATTCCAACTGGCCTTTCGGCAGGCCCTGACAAAGACCAGGAGACTCCTTAGACTCTGCTCCCTGACATGGCTTATATCACCTCTTGCAGTGGTCCAGTGAATGAAGTCCTTCCAGTAACAATTAAGTTGTTTGGAGATGGTTTTATAGCCTTTACCTGTAATGTTTTTGTCCTGAGACAACTTCATATTCAGTGTGGTGCTCAACATGATACCAGACAGCACAAATACACAGAAATACAAGTTTGAAGGCACTTCAGATGCTAATAACAGGACACGCTTTAGTTTAACATGTCACTGTGGTTAAATTATTTTCAATCTTTTCTAAGGGTACCATTTTTTTTTGTCTTTTCTTGTTGAACCACAATTCAAATGCAATTTCTAATTTTCGTTGTAATTACTTTAATTTATTACTTTTGACAATTTCATTGTATTTCAATGACCATTTTGAGTTTTTCTTCTTCAACAGAAGAATATCGACAATATTGTCCACGTGTATAGATTATATAGATAGATAGATAGATAGATAGATAGATAGATAGATAGATAGATAGATAGATATTGTCACGGTTCACAAGACGATCCCTGTCTTTGACCGTGAACATGCCCATGTCTCTGCTATGCCTCTGGGCCCACACCTGTTTGCTGCGGTCATGGTCCATGCTGTCCTCACAGGCATGGCTGTGTCTCTGCTGTGTCTCCAGCCCCTTGCATCGGTTGCTGTGGTCCTGTCTCCATGCATGCCATTCCCTGCTGTGCCTCATGTTTCTGTGTACTCACCTGACCCTGTTCCTGCCTCTGTCTGCACCAGCTCCCTAGGGGGACTGGTCTGAATTTAAAGGGACTGTGTCTCAATTACCAATTACCAATAACCTTCGACATCCAGGGATATAAGGAACTTCCTGCTTCTATTTCTGGTCAGTTCATGCATCTTGACCTCTGCTGCTGGTTACTGCTGGTTCTGTTCCTGAGTTAACCCCTATGTTACTTGCAGTTAACCCCTGAGTTACCTGCATAGCTGCTGTTCATGCCGCTACAGCAGTCTACTACTGGCTGTGTGCGTTACTTCCTGCTGTTTCCTGACATTGTACCAGTCTGTTACCTGCCTGGGACTCCTATGGCTATACCCACTGGGACCCGTCACCCCTATCAGCACCTGGCGTCCTTGTCCTGCACTTCGGCTGTCATTGCAAGTAGCTTACCATCTACACTCGTGATGACCCAGAAGATCCACATTACCTGGCGTTCTTTAGTGTCAGTCCTATAAATAGATATGACATAGATGGATTTAAGCTAGATTTGAGATAATGATATGGATAGAAACTCCCAAAATGTTTTCTCTGCTAAAGGATGATCTGGATACAAATGACCTGGAAACCCTACTCCATTTAAAAAATAATTTATTTGTAAAACGGATTCAAATAAGTCACGTTAGATACCTTCACTCTCTATTTGTGGCTCAAAAACCTCCTTTTCTTGGGATGTCATACTAAGAAATGCAGTGGTAACGACCTCCGCTGTGTGGGTCTATGGTTGAAGTAGTAGTTGTCAGACAGGCCTGGGTTGTGCTCTGCAGCTCTTGGCTATTGCTCACTTACCACAGTGTAGAAAGGACCTTGAAGTTTGCTTAGTTATACCTCATGCAGGCCTGAAGGGATATGACTTGTTTCTCTGTTCTCTGCATCCTCGTGCCACTGGACATAACACAGGGTAAGTTTTGCCGGTAGCATTTCCTTAGAGACTATCACTGAACAAATTGCTTGGCAAAAAAATGTTGATCTCTCCCTATGGTGGACACCAAATTGGTCAAACATGGAGAAACATTGTAAGAAGCCACTGCAACAATATTTAGAATACAAGACAAATACATTCTGTAAATCTCAGACATATAACAAATTGACAAAGATCATTGTGCATTTAAAGGAATCATAACGACACAAGTCGTCTATTTGAAATGTGTTTGAATGTTTCTATTAGATAAGTTGAATTATAGTTCTCAAAGTTGACATTCATTACACTTCTGATGTTTGGACACGTTCTTCACATTTGGGAACAATCAAATCTAAGTCGATCGAGAGGAAATAGCACTACCAAGCAGAAATGTGCCAAATTACCCAGAAACAATTGAAATAGCTGCCAAGCAGGACGGCCTGCTGATTTCCAAATAGTGTAGTTAATCTGACACTAAACTATCTTATATTTTGCTTCAATAAATTGCATGTTACTTAGAAACCTACTATTTGTATTCCGAATTTCTATATTTTTCTGCTTACTGTGAGTTTGACAAAAGGTTAAACTCATCTGAAATCCCTGCATAGAGAGAGAACATGGGGGCAAATGATAGAGGGAGCATGGTGTGGAATCAGAAGTGTGACCTCGCTCCGTACATGGAACAGTGTCCTTACAGGACCCCTCGTGAGGGAAGGCAGTCGGTCAGTGGGCGCAAATAAAAATATTCCTTCTGCTTTGTGTATACAGAGAAGGTTTACGGTGCATGGCAAATACACATTGTAATGGTGTGATAACAGCCGCAAAGATCAATTCCATTCTCTGCAGAGATTATTATGGTGTTGTAGTAATCATTACAAAGATAAGCTCTTTCCACACTGAGTTTTCACTGTCAATTGCTGTATGTACCGGAAAAGCTCCCAGCTGTATCCAGAGGCCAAAATTCAACAACAGAGGTCAAAAGAGTGTCCTTTGTTGGTATAACAATGGAGGACTTTTTGGGGTGTAGGGAGTAGCACAGAAGATTGCAATTTGCAAACGCATCCAGAATATGGTGCTATATATGTTTTTTAACCTCTTCCTGACATGATGTATATGTACTTTACAATTTCAGACAGGGAGTATAAATAGGGGATCAAGTTCTGAGCCCTTCCCAAGGATGTTCATTGCCACTCTGAAGGCTCCTAGGATCCACTGCTCTTCACTTTCTATGCCTTGTGCTAACACTCAGATGGGGCTTGCCCTTTATTCACACACTGTAGACCTCTTGTGTGTTGAGATGAGAACCGGGAAGTGAAGAGGAGTTGAGTATCACTTTAATTACATTTGTTTTCCCTTCCTGGCCCTAATTAACCATTATTTTAACAAATTGGACAACCCCTTTAACAGCCATCAATCACAATCAGCAGCTGGGATTGGAGATAGCTCAGATCCAAACAGTTTAAGTACTTAAATGCAGCCTTCAGTGCGACTGCAACTGTTACACGAAATGTGGTGCCATCTTCCACCTCACTAATGGCCCTGTAGAAAGTGATTCAGTTGTCATAGAAGCTGGGGGCCCAGTGATGTTCCCAGATTTGCCATGATTGTACACATGATGTAATATGAGATTGTTTAAATAAGAACATACTGCATTACCTAAGTAGTTCAGTATATTGTACAGGCAATCAAACAATCGCATGTTCAAGTCCCCTAGGTTGACTGGAAAATTAATGTGAACAAATCCAACCAAGTGTAAACAATATTATAAGCCCTTAGCGCTCCCCTACTGCAATTTATCATATATGAAAACTAAACATAATAGTTTTGCCATATGCATAATGAACTTTAAAAGAAATGACAATGCAAAACAAATTAAACAAGTGTTGTATTTTTTTTTTAATTATTAAACATTTGATATAAATTTGTATCACTTTAATTGTACTGACCCACAGAATGAAGTTAACATGTCATTATTTCTTGTTTTTTTTAATACCTTACATGGTACATTAACCTCACACTGCTGCAAGCAGTTTTGAACTTCAAGACTACCTGTAGTCTTGACCCACTGCCATCCCACCTCATCCCAGACCTCAGTGCTTCTATCATCCCAGCCCTCACCCATCTCTTCAACCTATCACTAACCTCTGGCATCTTCCCTTCCGCCTTTAAACATGCTACTATCACCCCAATCCTTAAAAAAACAACCCTTGACACCAACTGTCTGTCCAACTATCGCCCCATCTCACTGCTCCCTTTTGCTTCCAAACTCCTCGAGTAGCACGTCTATCTTCAGCTGTCCTACCACCTCTCCTCCAACTCTCTTCTTGACCCACTACAATCTGGTTTCTGATACCACCACTCTACCGAAACCGCCCTAACCAAGGTCACTAATGACCTAGCAACTGCTAAAGCCTCACGCCACTACTCTGTCCTTCTCCTTCTAGACCTGTCCCCTGCCTTTGACACTGTCGACCATTCCCTCCTGCTACAAATCCTCTCCCCCCTCTGCATCACAGACTTGGCCCTTTCCTGGATCTCCTGGTACCTCACTGATCGGACATTCAGCATCTCTCACTCTCGCTCACCTCCTCCTTCCTCTCTGTTGGTGTCCCTCAGGGGTCAGTCCTGGGTCCTTTACTCTTCTCTCTTTACACTCTTGGCCTCGGTCAGCTCATAGCCTCACACGGCTTTCAATACCACCTGTATGCGGACGATACCCAACTCTACATCTCCGGCCCAGATGTCACTTCTCTACTCTCCCGGATCCCAGACTGTCTATCGTCCATTTCCTCCTTCTTCTCCTCACGTCTCCTAAAACTAAATTTGGAGAAAACAGAACTCATCATCTTTCCACCGTCCAACTCTACCCCTCCCCCTGATCTCTCTATCTCAGTCAACGGCTCTACAATCTCACCTGTTCCGCAAGTCCGTTGCCTTGGGGTAATCCTAGACTCCGCTCTATCTTTCAAACCACATCAAAAACATCTCTCGCATCCGCATCCGCTCATTCCTCAACTAAGACACTACAAAAATGCTGGTCCATGCCCTTGTCATCTCCCGCCTAGATTACTGCAACATCCTTCTCTGTGGCCTCCCGTCTAGCACTCTTCAACTCCCCTTCAAACCATTCTCAACTCTGCTGCCCGTCTTATCCACCTCTCTCCTCGCTGCTCCCCTGCCTCTCCCCTCTGCCAATCCCTTCACTGGCTTCCCATTGCGAATTCATTTCAGGCTACTAACCATGGCTCTCCATGACCTCTCCCCTCCATACATCTCTGCCCTAATTTCCAAATATCTCCCTTCACGCAATCTCCGCTCCTCACAGGACCTTCTCCTCTGCTCTCCCCTTATCAGCTCCTCACACAACCGTCTCCAAAATTTCTACCTTGCTTCCCCCACACTCTGGAACTCACTGCCCCAACACATCAGACTCTCCTCCACTTTCACCAGCTTCAAAAGCAATCTGAAAACCCATTTCTTCAGGCTTGCCTATAACCTACACTAACCTTGCTGTCACTACATCCTCCACAAACATGTCTACCCCACCTTCTGTCTCTCCCCTCCTCCTTGTAGATTGTAAGCCCTCGCGGGTAGGGTCCTCTCTCCCTCTGTCATGCCAATTGTCATTCATCACTTATCATTGTACTCGTTTGACTTATGTTATGTATGTAACCCCCTCAAATGTACAGCGCTCTGGGACCAATGGCGCTTTAAAATAAATAATAATAATAATAATAATAATAATAATAATAATAATAATGACATAGCCCCATTTTTTTTTTAAATAAAAAATGTGTCACTTTATGTGGGAATAACTTTTTGATGCTTTTACCTAGCCATGTGATCCAGAGATTGGATTTTCATGGCACATTGTGCTTCACATTCATGAGAAATTTTGGTCCATACAATCCTTGTTTATTTACAGTTACAGTGATATATATATTTTATATAGTTTTTTATGTTTTGTTACTTTTACACAATAGAAATTTACACAGCAAGTTGATACGATTACAAAGATATACAAATTGTATATTTGTTTTAATGTTTTACTGCTTTTGCACAATAAAAACACTTTGATTCAAAAAGTTAAATATGTTTGCATATTGCCATAGTCTTAGAACTATAACTTTTTTATGTTTCTGTGTACGGAGCTAAATAGCATTTGTTTTTTGCAAATTGATTTGACATTTTTATTGGTATCACTTTTAGGGGGACAAGGCTTTTTGATCACTTTTAAATCAATTTTTTGAAAGGCAGGGTGAAGAAAATACTGTATACCCAGTAGTGGTTTTTATCTCTATTTTTAACAACACTCACCGTGCAGTAAACTTGACAAGTTAGTTTTACTCTTTAGATTTATCCAATTATGGCTACACCCAATTTATATTTTTTTTTCTATGCACTTTAAAAAAAAAAAAGGTGTTTTTATTGTGTAAACAATATTTATGCATCAGTATTTTCTGATAGCCATAACTTTTTTATTTTTCCGTATTACAAAGCCTGTGGAAGGGCTTTTTTCTTGGGGGATAAACTGATGTTTTAATTGGTGCCACTTTGGCATTTAATTGACTTTTTGATCGATTTTTATTCCATTTTATGTGCTGTGGGATGAATGAAAATTACAATTTTGTGATTGTTTTTTGGGGGTTTTTTTTATGGCATCCACCGTGTGGGTTAAGTAATGTGACAGATTTACCCGGCGATACCAAATATGTGTATTTTATTTATTTTTTATCTTTTTTGGGGCAATTGGTGTTTGTAAAGGGGAAAAGGGTGATGCATGTGTTTTTATTTTACTTTTTTTGCACTTTTTTTTTACTTGTCCATATAAGGGACTTGTATAAGTCATCTTTAGATCACTTTTACAATGGATAGCAGTACCAAGAACGGGAGTCTAGAACCTTTTTGGTTGAGCCATGAATGCCACATATTTTAAAATGTAATTCCTTAAGAGCCATACAATATATTTAAAACAAAATACAAGTAAATGTGTGCATTTTATGTAAGACCAACACTTTTAAAGTACAATAAATCTCTGAAATCTTTTTAATAACGTTGTTATGCTGTTGCTAACCAACAATGAATAAAGTACTTATCATTAATGTGACTTCTGGTGCTGCATGGTTTTGCCCATGGCTTTGTAGTCTGGTTGATACGTATTGAGGTTAAGCTTCATGCAGGCGTTGAGATTTCCATCCATTAAACATGATCTTAGGTTGTTCTTAATGTTCTTTAGGTGTGAGAAAAACTGCTCACATGCATACGTAGAGCCAAACATTGTCAGTATAGCAATGCTCACATGTTGCACTGTGTGGTATGTGATAGGAAGCATGTTCCAAGTTTCAGCTGGTCCGCGGGTTGAAGTTTTTTCATTTCTCCCCACTTGTGTTTGCTTGCCAACTCTGCTTGCTGTCATGCAAGTCTTTCAAAATCTTCATTCAGTGACTTGAACTTATTCACCCACATGTCTGAGGCCTTCAGGTCAGCAGCTCAAAATCTCATACGGAGACACTGGGGATGTAACTCAGGTTGATGCTGTCCATTGCACACTCGTGTTGATGGGTGATGAACTTAAAAAGATGAGTACGCTCACTAAATTCTCCAAAGCGCACTTTGAATGACTGCCGTAGATTAGATGTGAAGCCCGCTAGCTGCTAAAGATCAAGATTTTGAACAGGTTCACTAGCTGTGCATGAATCTTTAAAATCTCCCAGTTTTTCAAAGTGTAGTAAATGATTTGTTTCAATGTCAACAATGAAGAGTTCTAGCTTCAGGAGCCAATCAGTGTTAGCTAACTCAGGATGCTGAATGTTTTTGAGTGCAAGAAAAGTCTTGATTTCTCTCAAACAAGCCGCTAAATGGCTGAGCACCTTCCCTCTTGACAACTAATGCACATTGCTGTGCAGAAGCAGACCAGGATAATTATTCCCAACTTCTTTCAGCAGTGTTTTAAACTGGTGATCATATAAAGCTCGGGCAACAATAAAGTTGACCACCCGAATGACCAGCAACATCACCTCACCAAGCTGCTTGCCACACATTTGAGCACAAAGCGCCTCCTGATGTAGGATGCATTGAAAACTAGGTCTCTTTTCAAGTACACAAAGAAGCGCTATGAATCATCTGTTTTTCCCCACCATGCACGGAGCACCATCAGTACACACCGAAATAAGTTTATCCATCAGTAGATTTTTTCTTTAGCGAGCTCAGTGAAAGACTTGAATAAATCCTCCCCTCTTGTTGTCACCAACAGCATACCTTGCAATCAGGCTGAACTGAGATAAATGGCTTACATCTGTTGACTCATCCAAAGCGAGAGAAAAGAATGGTGCTGCATTTATGTCCTTCACTTGTGTTGCCTCAATTTGATTTGCCATCATGATGGTACGATCGTGAACAGTTCTTGCCAACAGAAGTATGTCTTTGATTCGTTTGATTATCTTGTCTTTATCCAAAAAGTGATCAAAAAGTTCATTGGCAACATCAAGCATGAATGTTTTGGCATTCTCCCCATCTGTGAATGGCTTTCTGTTTCTCACAGTTGCTAAAGCACCAGCAAAGCTAGCCAAATTCAAGTCACCTTGTTGGGTCCAAACATGGAGTTGCTGCTGACTAGCTTGACATGTTTTCTTCCTGCTGTCCCCCGCAGGATATTTCGATGCAAATGTGGTATGGCGTGTGTCGAAGTGTCGCTTTATATTTGACCGTTTCATCGATTCAATTTTATCATTGCATATTAGACACACTGCAGAACCTGCTCTCTCCACAAAGGTGAATTCTTCTGTCCATTCCTGGTGAAAAGTACGATACTTCTCATCTTTTTTCTTTTAGCCATCTTCTTCGATAAAATGGTTTCTGCAACTAGCTAGCTGATTAATTGATTAAAAGGAGTGAAGTTTACTTCCTGACCCCACAACGACGCGTGTACATTATGCATTTTCCAATAAAAATTTGGTGTTGTCCCGGAGGACAGCTGTGATTGGCTCCAGCCACCCGCAACCATGAACATGAGCGGTAGGAAATGAATAGATTGATGCAGGTAGGAGGCAGCTTGCAGACTAGTGTTACTTAGCCTATTGTTTCATACTGGTAACACATATGTTGGAGGTATCCCTGGCTGATTCCATGTGGGGAACAGAGATGGCGTATTTGCTCTTAAAGGGAAGGTCAAACTGTACCCCCGCAGTACTGTGTATATAAGGTATATAAGGGGTAACTGATTGACAGGTTACCAGAAACATAGGTGGTATGATGTGGGAGCCTTACCTGTATTCAGGCGCTGTCTGACTGATGCGGCTGCTGATTCCTGCCAGTGGAGTTTAAAATGGCACCTCCACTTCTGATCCGCACCACAGGAATCCGACACCTGGGATATAAGGCAGTCGCTCTCCTGACAGCTAGAGCGGCGCTTGAGCGAGCGGAGCTCAGTTGCTGCTAGGCTGGTGGTGAGAAGAATGCCGGCTGACAGCGCGGGAACTCCCTTTATCTGCTTGTTAACTCGCCTCCGGTCTGCGCTTAATGATTCTGCTCCCGTTCGTGAGGGACAGTCGCTGCCACTTCTGCTCTGCTCAGTGGCAGTTAGATGAGCGGTCACTCGTTTGGGGTCTTTTAAAACAGTTTATGGAAGTCAGGGTGGGTTTAGGTTAGCCATTTTCTTCTCCTCTCCTCGGAGCTGATTTACTCTACATCCAGGGCCAAGTAGGTCAAGGCCACACCCCCATGAGAATGTTTTATATTTTTAGTGTTATTATGTTTTTCATATTAAAGATATATCTGTGAGCCAGATGCAGCCATCAGAGTCACATCTGGTTCACTAGCCATATGTTCCTAACCCCTGACCTAGAAGTACTGGTATCCATAGTAACTGTCAATCACTATGTCCTTTGGGCATGGCTGGGAATAGTGACATCACAGGCAGCCCGGAAGCCTTTGTTAGGCTTCCAGGCTGCTAGCGAAGCCGACGGCAGCTGTGATCACATCGCTGTCTTTCCCTTAGCTGCCGCGAATGAAAAGGGTCATGGGCAACACAGTATTGGGCAAGCAGTAATATACAGCTGGTTCCATGTTACTATCATGTGGGCCCAAAATGTGAGCCTGCACGATGTCCAAGATGTAGCTGTATGTCCATTTGAGGGATGTCACTTCCCACTAGGACGTTCAGATATGTCCAATGTCAGGAAGGGACTAAATGGTATCATTAAAAAATACGACCCATTCCACAAGAAACAAGCCCTCAACTGGCTGTATTGACAGAAAAGAAAATCATTAAAATAATTAATATGAATCTGAGAAAGTGGGAATGAAAAAAAGAGAGTGTTATCTCCAAAAACTAATGTGTCGAGAACAGTTTCAAGGTGGGAGCTTATGAGTGATGGATATTACTGTATAGCTAAATAGTCACATGAACTGGAGAAAAGAGTGAACCTATGTTATACATGGTGAGACTGACTAATAACATCAGAAAATGCATTGTTTAACAAAAATTGCACAAATTGCATCAACATTTTCCAAAAGGACATTGTTTTGTCTCTGTTTGACTATTGTAACTCTATGGACATGCTTAGTGTGTTCGGGGTTTTCTGATCTACATGCTAAAACAGAAATGGCTGGGCTCATATTCGTGATCCTAATTCTGTTTTTCTGTTCAGCCAAAGGAACAAAAATCTAAACAATACAACAGTTCAGTGGTGTCAGATCCATTAAATGGAGGACACCTAAGGTGGTCAAAGAACCCATTGAATATAATGGGGTGCATTGGATTTCTGTCCTAGGGAATTATAGGACGTTGAAGGTTCTTGTGCTGCCCACTGGGTTGGTATGCTATGCCTTAATTTGCTCTCTTGTATTGATGGAATTGATGTATTCATTTTTTTATATATTATTTGATGAGATCACTTTTCCATAATCTACATATTTGATATTGTGATTGTGCATACATCCCAGTGTTCTAAAATACTTCTATTTGTAGAATTCCCCTTTTTTATTATTTTTCCGTTGTGGTCTTATTGTTTTGCTTTTGCTTATGTGTTTTCAAATAAAGTATGTATTTGTTGAAGATAGGTTTTGGTATTTTTTTGTATATGGCTAATATAATCCTATCATATTTGATTTTTTTGTTATTGGCGGTTTTGTTGTAACCCTAACGCCAATGAAAATTTTTTAACTCTCCGACCATATCAACTTTCACATAGCACTTACACTAATGATCTTATCTATTGATACCACGGGCTTTCTCAGACTTCCTAGGTTCCAGGTAAGATTAGTAAATCCACAGCACACATAAAATAGTAAAGGTTGCAAATTGTGAAATTACTGTATTAACAATAGTGAGATCAAAATAAAAATAAAGAGAAAAACGAAAATTGTGAAAAGGATTCCACAAAAGAGTTATTGCATTAAGATCTGTCTGGTACTAAGCCATATGCAGTATGGCTCTAAATGTCCTTCATGGGATGTACAATGTTTTGGTTCATCCTGAGATTTTTGAAGTGGTGAATTGAATAGTATCTGGACAGGTGCCTGGTGCATTTCAGAAGCTTATCAGTTCACAACTTGATAAAAACTTGGGATGAACCGAAATATCATGTATGACTCTATTGACTGCTTATGCCAGCTGCCATAAAGGACATTTGGAGTAGGGAGCCTTTACAGCATTATTGTTCCTTAAGATTCCCCGTGAGTCTCAGCACCATCAAATTCTGCACTTTTGCCTTATGGCTAATGGTACATAGTTCTGATAAATAATGATATAGGGGTAATTAGTTTGGACTCTGAAACATATTTCCTTGATCTGGAGTATTGATCAACACCCATTTCAGTACTGCAAGATTAAAGGATTTGTCCATACAGTGTATGGCTTAGTACCAGAAGTATCTGTATGCAATAACTCTTTTGTGTAATCCTTTTTTCAATCTTCATTTTGCTCCTTATTTTATTTTGATCTAACCTTGCCATTTTTTGGATTTACTGTGGATTTACTAATCTTAGCTATGTTAGGCCAACTATGGGTGGACCTTATCCACTGAGCACCAATACTCCTCAGGAGTACATTCCCAATTATCTCCTCTTAGATTCTATGGTCTGAGGAGTCTGCAATCAATATAGTTACAGCCCTGGCTTATTACACAGAGGAGCCAGTGTAGTAAGGTAACAGTATTCACCACCCAGCCATACTTGTGAATGTTTTCTTTCAGGCGATTGTTATAGTCTGATGACTTCTCTTTTTACATATCACAATGATCATTTCCAAATTTCCTCTTGCCCCTTATTGCTCAAGCAGTATATTTAGGGACAGAATTACGTATGTCTATGACCAGATCCTAGAAGCTATACTTCTAAGCCAGGATTTTCTGAGAATGTAACAAATCCTATGTGCAATATGTCATGTAGATTCTGTTCAATAACCACTGCAGATACAGGTTGATTGGCTGGCACTTGGCTATAGGATTTCTAGCCGCCTTAAAGTACGTAATGATCTGAAAGCTTTTCCTTTTTGTTCCCCAAATTAATTTATCATTTCATATGAAATATTGAATTGAAAGCGTTTCACATTTATCTAGGTCTGAGAGCAAATGCACGGTACATCGAATGGAAAGTGTTCCTGCTCCAAGTCTTAATGGTGCAGCCCAAATTATAGAATCGGCTTTGACATGAGTTACAGATTCTGTGCCCTTGAAGAAAGATGTCTCTATTTTTTTATCTTGAAATTTTATGCGACATAATCCGTCATGTTCATACATTGTACTGAGACTTGCCTTGTCTACAGGAAGACAATTAACAAAAACTGATGACACTAAAGACTACCTGAGAAATATTTACGATTTCCTGGGAAACAAATTGATTCCTGTTATGTGGCCTTTAGAAGACAAGAAGCAATCTATAGTTTTGATGATAGAATGTCAGGATACAATAAATAAGTGGCTCCCATTCTTCTCAGTGTATTGTGGACACCCTGTTCTATCTAGTGTATGTACATCTATGAGGCAATGCAGAACATGGTAAAATATATGTTCCTCTTACATATAGCATGCATTTTTATTATTTTTTAGTTAACTTTTAAGTGTCACCACAAACAGAGGCATACAGTAGCTATAGCAGTCCCACGTGAGTCCTGAAGGGGCTCAAGACAACAATGTACAACAGTATTTTGAATGCTATTTTGACAGTTATAGATTTTCTATTAGGTGCTATTGACATGTAATTCTCACCAGATTTTCGTAACAACCCATACAATCCACACAAGCAAAGAAATCAAACCATATATGTCGATAAATTATGTATAATAACCAGAAATTACACGGGGAAAAATTATTGAACACGCTTACTGAAATTTATTTAATACTTCGTACAAAAGCCTTTGTTGTTGATGACAGCTTCATCTGTATATAATTATAGGCACAGTATAATAGTTAAAAACATTCCTTTACTTCATATATTCTTTAAAACACGTACAAAGATTGCACAAAGGTACATTTAAATGTGCACAATGATTGTCAGTCTCTAAATTCCTTGTATCACACTCATCCCTTTTCGGGTTATGCTACATACACTTTGATGACCATGAATTCCATACGAAGGCAAGACGTTACGAAAGAAACTCTTTCTTTATCAAGCATGACAGTCGAATATCCAGGGTTTCCTTTTAAACAGCACTGTGCAATCCCCAAACAGACACAAATTGAATACAACTGATTAGGTGAAGTGACCCACTCCTACCAACCCCCAAACTAGGACTGAAATCACATAGCATATATCTAAAATAAGACATAAACATTTATAAAAACACTTTCAGACTAAGGGGGACATGTATAAAGATTTGCGCGTCGAAGCGCCTGTTTTCACGGGTTTTTCCGTGAAAACTGCGCCTGATGTATGTCGGCGCCGAAGTGCGCTCATACATGCAGGGCAAATTTTGACGCCTCCGACAGACAGACCACATTGAGATTGCTCTGCCTGTCGGAGCTTTGCGTTGGTGTTTTCGAATGTGGTGCGTCCCACCCCAGAATGCCCACAGCACGCCCCTTTATGTTAGGCGCATTAGAAATTGCCGAAGCTTTCGCATAATGCGCCTAACACATAAGGGAGGTGCGTCCGACAGCGGAGCCGACACCGAGAGGCGCATTATATGCCAGAAAACCGGCGAAAATGCCAATCATACATGTCCCCCTAAGTTCCTCGTTTAACTCTTTTGGAGCCAAAGAGTCCATTGAGAAAATCCAAAATGCTTCCCTTTGAAGTAATTTAGTAGCTAATCTAGATGGATCGGTAACAGTTACCTCTTCAAGCACACGGCATCTCAGGTCAGCTACATGATGATTAACCTCAAAAAAAATTTTAACTAGAGAGGTTTCACCATACTTTTTTCTTACGTCTGAGGGATTCTCCTGATTTGTCTGATTCGTCCTGTAAATACAAACAGTTGATTTGTGTTCAGTGATACGTATTTTAATACTATGGCTAGTCTGACCAATGTACATTTTGCCACACAGGCATTTGATCATGTAGATGACCCCGTTAGTATTGCACGTGTAAAAACCTTTAATGGGAATAGGAACACCCTTCGTTGGATGTGATACATTCAATCCCCTGATTATAGATGTAGAATTAAAACATGCCAAAAAGGGAAAAGTGCTCTTCCTATCTGTTCCCAACTTCATTTGTCTGGTCTTGGGCGGAGGTTTGACATCAGTTTGCAAAATCTGGTCACCTATTGACCTGCCCCGTTTTAAACTATTATACCGTGCCTATAAATATGTAAAAATTAAGTGCATCTAGGCTTGGAGGTAGCCTGTTAACACACTGTCTCATTCACACGTATAATAGGGTTGGCTACATTTTCTGAAGCTTTAAGGCCTTCTGTATGGAGAAACTAGTCGCATGCACTGCTCAAGTGATTAGCTGGGCCATTCTAGCAGCTTTCTGTGAAACCAATGGAGATTTTTCTTGGCTGTGTGTTTGGGATCATTGTCTTGCTGAAATGTCCACCCTCGTTTCATATTCATCCTGGCAGATGGCACCAGATTTTTATCAAGAATATCTTGGTACATTTGTTCATTCATTATTCTTTCAATTATATGAAGTTTGTCAGTGCCATATGCTGAAAACCAGTGCCACACCATGATATTCTGACCTCCACACTTCACTGTTGGTATGGTGTTTTGGGGTGATATGTAGTGCCTTTTAACCTCCAAACATGGTGTGTATATAGTATTCAAAGAGTTCAATTTTGGTCTCATCTGATGAGACTATATTCTCCCAGTATTTCACAAGCTTGTCCAAATGTTGTTGAGCAAACTTTAATGGGCCGTTTACATGGCACAGGACAAACACCGGTCGGAAATCCCGACCGGTATTTGCTCTATTTAGGGGCCGTGTACATGGCACACAGGGGGATGACTTTTTTCCACGGTTTGAGGATCAAGTCCTCCCCCTTTGTGCCAACATGTTCATGTTCCGCCTGAAAATCGGTCTAAAGAATGAACATGTTCGATGTTTTTCGGACTGCTGGCGGTCTAAAAAAACATCCGCCAGAAAATCTGTGCAGTGGGAACTGCTGCATGGATTTTCATTATGGTCCGTGTTAAAGCGTGACAGTTTGCAGACAGCTTTCAAAACCGAAAACCATCTGTAAAACCCCATATATCCAATCCCTTGCCCGCTCCTGTCACCTGCACCTCAAGAACATCTCTAGAATCCGTCCTTTTCTTACTGTGGAAACAACTCAAACTCTCATTACTGCTCTTATTCTTTCTCATCTTGACTACTGTAACTCCCTGCTTATCGGTATCCCTCTCTGCAAACTCTCCCCTCTACAATCTGTCCTGAATGCAGCAGCCAGGCTCATGTTTCTCTCTAGTCGCTATACTGATGCCTCTACCCTGCGTCAGTCACTGCACTGGTTGCCCAATCAGCACAGGATACAACATAAACTCATCACTCTCATCCATAAAGCTCTCCACAGCGCTGCACCCATCTACATCTCATCCTTAATCTCTGTCTACCACCCTACTCGATCTCTCCGCTCTGCTGATGATCTTAGACTACATGCCTCAGTCACCCGCGCCTCCCATACCTGCCTCCAAGATTTTTCACGTGCAGCACCAGTTCTCTGGAACATGCTACCACGAGCGATCAGGCGCACTCATACCCTCATAGTTTTAAGTTGGCCCTGAGAATACATTTTCTCAGTCTGGCCTACCAGAATCCCTTATTTCTAACCCCCCTCCACTCTTTAATGCACACAATTCTGTCACTCTCTACAATTTGGCATATATCTGTATATTGATGTACTGTCTGGGTGTCAGGTTCATCCGAATTCTAGATAAACCACCTCATATTTATGTCACATGGCTGGACCATTGTAAACCTAGAACTTCTTACCCTTCATCTCACCCTACACCCTAATAGATTGTAAGCTCTTGCGAGCAGGGCCCTCACACCTTGTGTCTCATCTGTAAGTAGCTTTTCATTGTGTAATGTATGTTTTTTTGTCTGTACCTACACCCTCCAAATTGTAAAGTGCTGCGGAATATGTTGGCGCTATATAAATAAAGATTATTATTATTATTATTATTATTATAAAACAGGCTGAAAAACCTGACCTTGGGGAAATGCCCTAAAGGTGCTTGAACATGCTTTTTGTTCAGCAATGGAGCCTTGCGTGGTGAAAATGTATACATGATATGGAGGTTGAGTGCCTTATTTATTCTTTTCTTTGTAATAATTGTACCTGCTGATTTCAGGTCTTTATATAGCTCTCCACGGGTGGTCCTTAGCTCTTGAGCAACTCTTCTGTAACCAATGACATCATTATGTTTTGCAACAATAAGGTTGTAAAGATCTTGATATAGTTCACTGGTTTTACCCGTCATGAGATGTTTCTTGTGTGGCATCAATGTAATGAGACACCTTTTTATAGGCTATTAGCTGTACAGTTGATATTATTTTTCACTAAATTGTAGGATTGCTTTTTAATTACTGATAGAATTCAGCTGACATCATGCCTTTCATGGCTTTTTCCGCCTCTCTTTCTTCATGTGTTCAATACTCTATAGACATCTATGGTTAATTTACTTGCCTGTGTGGATTTGATGGGTTAACACCTGGTGAGAGTTTTATGTCAATAGTGTATATATATATATAAGTGACTCTGCATACTTGGCTCTCTCCATTCTCCTCTGTGGGAGTTCTCGGTACAGCCAACCTACTGATGACAACATGTACAGTTGAAACCAGAAGTTTACATACACTATGTAAAAAGACACATATGCATGTTTTTCTCCCTCTTTCATCTGTGCAAACAATTATACGCAAGTGCAAACAAGATGTGAATGTCCAGCCATCATACCGATCAGGAAGGAGATGGGTTCTGGGTCTCAGAGATGAACATGTTTTGGTCTGATGTGCATAGCAACCCAAGAACAAAAGCAAAAGACCTTGTGAAGATGCTGTCTGAAGCTGATAAGATTGTGTCATTATCCACAGTGAAACGAGTACTGTATCAACATGGGCTGAAAGGCCACTCTGCCAGGAAGAAGCCATTACTCCAAAAGAAACATATAAAAGCCAGATTAATGTGTGCAGAAGCACAAAGGAACATTTGTAATTTTGGACCAATTTTGATGAGAAAAAAAACACAAAATGATGTTCAAAAGTAAACAGTAACTTCAAGGCTGCTAAAAATGGAAATGTTAAGTGGAAATTAAATGGAATGCAAATGAAGTAATGAATTATATAAATAAAATACTCTATTATTACAATAGCTCTCTCTTTATGGGTGAATATAATGGCAGTTTGACAAATAATTGCAATAATCTTACCACTACTGGATGCAATTAAGTGTAAAATTGTAATTACTTATTATGCAATTTTATAGTATATTATTTCATATCAGAGTAAATAATTGTTCTAACTTCAGAACAATTTTAGTTAGCAAGTTAAAGGAAATTTTCTAAACAACAACTTATCCTCTATCCAAATGATGGATAATAAATTTGACATGTATGAACAGGCCTGCGCCAGTTTTCTGCCATGCTTTGAGCTAAAAATCCTGTGATAGCCCTGTTCAATAGATGTATCAACACGGCAATTTTGAGTGTACTGAAGATATGAGCCAAAGTTATGCTATGCTTTGCTTTGCAATGCATACCAGACGCCGGATTTATGAAACCACATACGACAGGTTCATACATACTGTCACATTCTACAATACTCTATATCGATTTAGAACTGGCGTCTCACTGCCCTAAGTATATGAGCAGGTAGAGTCCAAGTTCCTTTGATTCAGTGGTGCAACAATTACAGTTGAAACCAGAAGTTTACATACACTGAATACAGCGAAGGAAATAATAATAATTTGATCCCTTGCTGGTTTTGTAAATTTGCCCACTGACAAAGATACGAACAGTCTATCATTTTAAGGGTAGGTTAATTTTAACATTGAAAGATAGAATACGAAAAATAAAATCCAGAAAATCACATTGTATAAATTATATAAATGTATTTGCATTTTGCAGAGAGAAATAAGTATTTGATCCCCTACCAACCATTAACTCCTTAACAACCGGCCGCCGACTTTAGACGTCGGCTGGTACGGGTCATTCGTCTGCAGCAACGTCGTTAGACATCGCTGCAGACACCGGAGTTTGCAGCGCCGCAGCTGCACTGAGATCGGGACTGTACTACACAGCCCTGATCCAAGAGCATCCCTTGCGAGCACTGGATAGCGGGGAAAACCTTCACATCCTGGTGCTTTTACCCTTTGATTGCGGCGGTGCGTTACAGCAGCGCAATCAAAGGGTTCCCCTGCTCTGTCGGGTGATCAGAACACCCGATCATCCGACAGAGCAGGGGGAACGGCTGCATAGTCAGCCCTGGGGACCTAGAGTGGCCCCAGAGCTGTCTGTGTATGAAGCCAGTGACCTGTACACACTGTGTGCTGTCCAGATCACTGCCTGTGTCAAAGTGACACAGATTAGAATGTATTAGCATATATGAGTATGCTAATACATTACTAAGTGTTTGGAAAAAAAAAAAAAGGAAAACAGTTCTCCCTTCAGGGGATTTAAAAACAGAAAAAGTGTAAAAAAAAAAAGAATAAAAAATACATGATAAAATAAAAATAAATATTTGATAAAAAATAATTGTGCATATATTACATACAAAAAAAAACAACACATATTAGGTATCCACACGACCGTAAGAACTTGTAGAATTAATCTAACAAGTTATTAAAGGGGTTGTCTCGCTACAATGATTGGGTTTTAATTAAAAGATCTTTAAAAAACAAGCAGCTTTGCAATATATGTTCATTACAAATGTCCTACTGATTTTGAGCTAGCCCTGTTCATAGGAGTGCATCAGCTTCTCAAATTTCTATAGCAGCCGACCTGTTGATCCTTATCTTACTGGCTGTCAGGTCTGAATGACTCATCACCTTTGAAGACAGGTCAGAGCAGAGAGCCCCTCCCACACAGAATGCTTCTGTAGTGCAGGGAGGGGGGAGGGAGGACTCTGGCTTCTGTGTCCATGCTGCCTGGATTAACCCTGTGTGTGCCTGCTTCCTCCTGCTCTCTACACAGATTGAGCAGAGATTAGGCTGCTCAACAGATCGGACCGCAGTGACCCTGCTTGTTACTATAATCATGATGTCTGTGGAGCTGTAACTATAATAATACTATACAGATTGTGAACAGTTCATGCTGTGCTGTACTAGGGACACATCCTGAGTAACACTTTGCAGCTTCCCTGCCTCTGTTCTGAGAGGTTTTGTTTGTTGTTGCGGGAGATGTGGAGATTTTGTAAGCTAAGCAAGGGTATAGGAACACTTGCAGCCCCTCTGTTCTGCTATTAGCAATCATAGACCTCTCAAGGCAGGCACACACAGGGTTAACTCTGGAAGCAATCCCCCTGCTGAAGTTACAGGCGGAGAGCTGCCTGTGTGCTGAGGGGAGGGGGGAAGAGGGAGGGGGGAAGAGGCAGAGAAGCTAGCACGCCCCTCAATTCAACTCCCATTCACAGACAGAGGCTGAAAGCTATTAATGAGAAAACTCCTTTAAGTGTTAAATGTGAATGGTGTAAAGAAAAATGTAAAAAAAAATAAAAAAATGTTTAAAAAAAAAATAAAAATAAAATTCTGCAATTATTTATAGGTGAATTTAAAGGGATTTTGCCACGATGTCATGTTGACATGGGATCCTCCAAAACGGGTATTTAATCACTTTTCTAAATATATGTGATTACAAAAAGTGAAGACTCTGAGATACAGCATTTATCAATCCCCCTTAGTTACCTTAAAGCTTGCATTAGACACGACCAGAGGAGCTGACAGGCCGCGCTTGCATGAAACACTTCTTATCTGATGACAGGGAAAATTAATGAGCTTCAAGGGGCTGGGGAGAAAGTGCAATGTATGAGCCTGTGTCTTGCTGTATAGAGAATCCACTGTTGTAATGTTATTATTTCAGTTAAGGTTTGAGACGCTCCCTTATTGCTCACTCTCTGCTCACCCCCTCCCTCTCTCCCCTACAGCCTTCATGACTCAGCATGATTTGTTTATATTCTACTTTGTTCTGATTAGGAGGTAAGTAACTCACGTCCTGGCAAAACCCCTTTAAACTATTCCCCCATAAAATACAACTTGTTTCGAATAAAACGAGGCCTCATCCAACTGCGTCATTGAAAAAATAAAAAAGTTGCAACTGTTGAAACGCAAGGAGGAAAAAACGAAAAAAATGTTCTCGTCATTAACTACTTTTCAGGTGTTCGGCTTAAGGGGTTAAGAGTTATGGTTCTTAATCAACTCATTACCTGCATTAAAGACAGCCGTTTATACATACAGGCGCAGTCTAGTGCCAATACGACAACTCAGGCTCAGGTACCACCTTTAACTTGGTCTGGCAGTTCTAACTCTTCAGCATCAAAGTTTTGGCGCCAAAGAATTATAAGGCCTCGTTCACACGGCTTATTCTGGGACGGATTGGAGCCGTACTGCGCGCCGTATTTGCGCTTCAGTACAGCTCCAATCCGTCCCAGTAACTACGGTAATCCACAGTTCTCATAGAGAACTATGGATTCCGTCGCTCCTCCCCGCTCGGTGAATCCGCCGCGGGGGGTGAAAGTGACATGCACATTATTTATAGTGCATACGTGCCGTAAATAATGCATTGTCTATGGGGCCCGCGGGCAGCTCCCCCGTCGCGCCCCCGGCCCTGCCCCTTATTCAAGCTGTATTGCGGGCGGGATCTGTCCCGCAATTACGGCTTGAATAAGCCGTGTGAACCGGGCCTAAATATGTCTACTTCTACTAATGTGGTGCGACGCCCCCAGAACGCCCCAAAACTTTGGCGCGCTAAAAAGTGTCTTTGGAGTATGGCTGTTCATACATCTATAGAACTGGTCTACTACAGCTTTTTGAGGCCAGAATTCTGGCGCAGTCCCGTTCATACATGTCGCCCAGTATGTCTATAAAAAATTGTGTTTTTATGTTGTCCTGTTCTGACAGCCATAACTTTTTTTCTCTGTATATAGAGCTGATTGTTACGGGTGTCCCTGCAACCCCCGTGTTGGGTCGCAGGCACACCCGCACCGCCGCAGCTTCCTTAGCTGCAGCCGGCGCCGCAGCCCGGTACTCGGGCTGCGGACACCCCGGTAGCTCCGTGTCCCGCTTACCTCGCCACGCTCCTGTTTCCGGACCGTCGCGCAGCACTTCCAGAAAATTTAAAGGGACAGTGCGCCGGTGATTGGGTTCACCGGGCGCTGACCCTATTTAAGCTCTGCCCTTTCCTTCCTTTTTTTCTCCTATAATGATTAGCCCCTAGACAAAATAAGCAGACTTTGCTAATTAAAGGTATTTAGGATTTTTTTTTATTATGACATGTAGTTTATCTATTTAGTTTTCTTCATTTCCTGGAGAACCCCTTAAATATCAGCTATTAGTTTTTAAGAGTTAGAGTGCATTCCCACGTCAAAGACCAAATACCGGTCGCATTTTCCGACCGGTATTTTGTCTTTTTTTGGCCGTGGTTTGTGGATTCAAGCCACCCCCCTTCACATTCACATGTTCTGCCTGAAAACCGGGCGGAAGAATGAACATGTTCTAAGTTTTTAGGAACGCCGGCAGTGTAAAAAACAGTCCAGTGGAAAATCCATGTAGTGTGGACTGCTGAGCGGATGTTTTATTTAAATGTAAAAGCTTGATAGTCGGTTTTCAGACAGTTTTCGAATCCGAAAACCGCCTATAAAACCAACTGTAAAACCTGCCATGGGGACAAACCCTTAAAATATAGGCCTCATTAGAAAACAGCTTACGTCCCTGGCTCCACATGACAGTACCTCCTGGTGTGCTAGACTCTCATAGGTACACGTAACATAATGTCCACCAATTGATTTTCTCCTATTATTGTCTTAGAAAATCAAAGCCTGGCCTCCGACTGATGACTATGTAACCCATTGAATCTTTAATAACATAGATCTATCAAAGTACACAGCCCTTACAGTGTCTTATAATGTTAGATATTAATATTATGGTTTATATTTTTAGGGCCACATGTATTAAAACTCTCTAGGTCTAAAATTCACTTTACTGCCCATAGCAACCAATCAGAGCGCCCCTTCCATTTCATATAGTGCTCTGGAAAAATGAAAGGCGCGCTCTGCTTGGTTGCTCTAGGCAATAAATAGAGATGGGCGAATTTCTCAAAAATTCATTTCGGTCCGAATTGCTTGGGACAATTCACGTTAAAAACAGCTATTTCCAGGCTGTACAGAGTCTGCAGGGTGCTGTAGAACGTTGTGCCATGCTTAAATATGCAGAGGGAGCTTGGTTTGGTCTTCATACAATGTTGTGTTTTAGTATGACACGCACATGACTGCCGCCGCTCTTAGAATCGCTTCACTATAAAATTCCCTGGGCACTTAATAGGGCAAAACTGACCAAAAAACTGAAACGGGAATGTAGCCTGATAAAGTCAAGGCAGCGTAAGCTGGAAAAAAACAAGCTGAGAGCTCAGTTGGCAACATCAGTGACAGAGTGTGGAGGTGACGGCAGCAGCCACAGCAGCATGAGGTCAGAGAGTGGCACAATGACATTCTGGAGGTGGCAAAAACAGGAGTAGGCCACAGAGTGGCACAAAAACACAGTGTGGAGGTTACGGCAGCAGCCACAGCAGCAGCATGAGGTCAGACAGTGGCACAATGACATTCTGGAGGTGGTAAAAACAGGAGTAGGCCACAGAGTGGCACAATGACAGAGGGTGGAGGTGACGGCAGCAGCAGCATGAGGTCAGAGAGTGGCACAATGATACATTGTGGAGGACACGGCAGCAACCACAGCAGCAGCATGAGGTCAGAGAGTGGCACAATGATACAGTGTGGAGGGCACGGCAGCAACAGCAGCAGCATGAGGTCAGACAATGGCACAAAGACATTCTGGAGGTGGCAAAAACAGTAGTAGGCCACAGAGTGGCACAATGACAGAGTGTGGAGGGCACGGCAGCAGCCACAGCAGCAGCATGAGGTCAGACAGTGGCACAATGACACAGTGTGTAGGTCACGGCAGCAGCCACAGCAGCAGCATGAGGTCAGACAGTGGCACAATGACATTCTGGAGGTGGCAAAAACAGGAGTAGGCCACAGAGTGGCACAATGACAGAGAGTGGAGTTCACGGCAGCAGCCACAGCAGCAACATGAGGTCAGACAGTGGCACAAAGTCAGAGTGTGTAGGTCATGGCAGCAGCCACAGCAGCAGCATGATGTCAGAGAGTGGCACAATGACACAGTGTGGAGGTCACGGCATCAACAGCAGCAGCAGCATGAGGTCAGAGGTTGGCACTATGACAGAGTGTGGAGGTGGCACAAACAGGAGTAGGCCACAGAGTGGCACAATGACAGAGTGTGGAGGTTACAGCAGCAGCCACAGCAGCAGCATGAGGTCAGAGAGTGGCACAATGTCACAGTGTGGAGGGCACGGCATCAGCCACAGCAGCAGCATGAGGTCAGAAAGTGGCACAATAACACAGTGTGGAGTTGACGGCATCAACAGCAGCAGCAGCATGAGGTCAGACAGTGGCACAATGACATTCTGGAGGAGGCAAAACAGTAGTAGGCCACAGAGTGGCACAATGACAGAGAGTGGAGGTGACTGCAGCAGCAGCATGAGGTCAGAGAGTGGCACAATGACACAGTGTGAAGGGCACGGCAACAGCCACAGCAGCAGCAGCATGAGTTCATAGAGTGGCACAATGACAGAGTGTGGAGGTGGGTGGCAGATGGAGAAATTGTCAGCAGATGTGTGGCATCAGGCAGGTGGCGGCATCAGAATAGTGGCTGATGCAGGTAGTTTGAACCCAGACTCATTTCTCACAGTTTGGGTGAGGCGTCATGGCTGATGTATTCTGATGCCTAAGGCATTGGTGTGTGGAAATCCTGGCCGATCCACGCCTGATTCATCTTGACAAAGGTCAGTCGTTCCACATTTTCCATGGACAAGCGGGTTCTCCTTGGGGTAACGATGTCCCCCGCCGCACTGAACACCCGCTCTGATGCCACACTACTTGCCGGGCAGGACAGCTTCTCCACTGCAAACTCGGCAAGTTGCGGCCACACATCCAGTTTGGCTGCCCAGTAGTCCAGCGGATCTTCTAACTGGGGTGGCAGAGTGCTGTCCAAGTAGGCCACGACCTGTTGGTTCAGGGCCTGCTCCAGGTCCTGCTGCTGCTGCTGGCGACTGCCCTCCTCACTAGGCGGGTGAAGGAAGCTGCTCATCAGTGACTCCAGACTGGGGTTGCTGCTGATGGAGCTGGAACTGCTCCTACCCTCCCCACCTTCCCAGCAGCAGCGGCAGTAGTACGTGAGCGCTGAAGAACCCCCCGGTCAGACCTGTCAGAGAAGGGACGATGCCGCACATAGGCAGCGGCCAACTGACTACGGAGGATTTCCCTATAGTATTTGAGTTTGTCCTCCCTCTCAGCAGCTGGGAAAAAGGCTCCCATTTTGGACCGGTAGCGAGGGTCCAATAGGGTGGAGAGCCAGAAGTCATCCCCTGCCGGATGGTGACTATTTGGCTGTCACTAGCCAGGCAAATCAGCATGCTGCAGGCCATCTGCACAAGTGACTCCGAGGGGCTCCCTGCCTCTATCTCCACTGTATACTGCCACGGTGCTTGCGGGTCATCTGCCTCGTCTTCCTCATCTCCCTCTACCTCCTCCAGCTGCTCCTGCTCCTCCTCTCTTTTACCTGGGTACAAAATCCAATCATTTCACCAGACAATGCTTCTGCTCCAATGTCCTCCTCCTCCTCCTCCTCCATTTCAGTCCCCACCGGACTCATGTGGCCGCGAGATGTAGTCGCCACATCTCCAGTCCCCTGCCCAGACAGATTTTTCAGCATGAAGGACATGAAGCAGTGGAATGAAGTTATTCATCCCGTAGTCCTGGCAACTGACAAATAACGTGGCCTGCTCGAATTGCCTCAACAAACGGCAGGTGTCACGCATGAGCTGCCACTGGTTGACATCAAAGTTACACAGGGGAGTACTCCTGCCCACACAGATCATCAAAAAATCGTTAATGGCCTTTCTCTGTTGATACAGTCGGTCCAACATGTGCAGGCTGGAATTCCAGCGGGTGGAAACATCGCATATCAGAGTGTGTTGGAGGAGGCCATTCTGCCGCTGCAACTCGAGGAGGGTGTTCCTGGCTTTGTAGGAATGGATGAATGCATGCACATTTTCCTGGCCATTTTCCAGAATCTTCTGAAGATCGGTGGAAGACTTCAGGAACCTTTTCATAACCAGATTGAACACGTGCGCCATGCAGGGCTCATGGACCATCCCTCCTCGGTGCAGCACGGACATCATGTTACTCCCATTGTCCGTCACCATGGTTCCGATTTGCAGTTGGCACGGAGAAAGCCACACATCGATTTCTTGCTGCATGACGCAGAGCATTTCCCTCCCTTTGTGTGACTTCGTTCGCGAGGCAAGACAGGTGTAGAACTGCGTGACACTGCGTGCCCTACACATGTGGATGATGGAGCAGTACTTGTGGAGGCTGAGATGGTGGTTTGGTGGTGGAGGAGTGGGAGGCGGACATTGCGCAGGAGCCACAGTTTGACAACGTGGAGGGGGAGAAAGCGGCGTCTCCTGTACAAGTTGTTGGTGTGCCTGGGCGGGAAACATATTCACCCAGTGGGCCGTAAAGGACATGTACTGGCCTGACCGTATTACAGCTCCAGACGTCCGTGCTGCCATGCACCTTGGAACAAACCGATAAAGCTAAAGGACTGGCCCACCTTCTGTTCTACATATTTATGAATTGCTGGTACTGCCTTTTTGGAAAAGAAAATACGGCTTGGAACTCTTCATCTCAGCTCGGCACAAGCCATTAGTTCTCTTAAACGGTGCAGAGTCCACCTTTTGGAAAGGGGGGACTGCAGTTACCAAACACTTGGACAGAGCATGTCAGCTTCTGCACCTTAGGAATGGTTGGACGCATACTGTTGTCTCTTTGCAATCGCCTCGCTGAACGACTGCTGGCGCCATGAGTAGGAGGAGCAGGAGCATCGGGCCCGGGAGATGATGGCAAAGAAAAAACAGTTTCCCTTCTGCAGAGGTGGTGGAGCCTTGACTGGCTGCAATGGCATGCGTGCCACTGGGTGCTGCTGCTGTTGCTTCGGCGGCAGGATACACCACCACATCTAAGCCACGTTTCTCCCAGGCGACCGGATGGTGACGCTGCATGAGTTGACGCAGGGCCATGGTGCCAACGTTAGCTCCCTGGCCACGCTTCACTTTCTCCCACAAAATCTACATATACCCATATTTCGGCCCCTCCGGTGTCTTAGAAAGAACTGCCACACTGCCGAGTATCTGATTTTCCCACCAACGCTCTGCACTGAGTGACTACTGCGCCCGGTTTGCTCGCTGTGCCCCTGTGCAGCTACTTTCTTGGACTGCGAAGCGGGTTTTCTACCCCGTGGCGCTTGGTACCGACCTCACACTGCTGCATACCCTGCTAACTCACGGCCACACAACCCACTTGCGGCTGCGCCGCTGCCTGAGCACAAGCTGAGCCCTCTTCTCCTGACGATGATGAAGCCCTTGCTTCACCCGGGCTCCCAAGTGCGGTTGGCTACATCATCATCGATTTGTGTGTGTCATCTTTCATGCTGTCCTCATCCCCGGGTCTTGGTATGCAAAGGCTGACCCCTCACAACATGCCCTTTCCCATGCCACTCCCCACATCTATACTTTGCCGCCTACTGCAAGAAGCGGGGGATATTGGCCCCTATCTTCGCTGCCAAGTAGCTGCGGACTGCCCTCCTAAAATTGTTCATTCTCGCTATATAGTGGTGCTGAGCCAGACCACATAGTAGATCTCTGCTGAGGGAACCGGATGGGCAGAGGGGGGTTGGGGGACAGGTGAGGGCGCTGACCCGCTCCCGGGCCATGCCAACTAAGGGTTGTGTCTGACGTTCCCACCAACTCTTGGCTGGTGGTTGTCAGATGTCATCTGGGGGGAAGTGGATGACCCAGTCAACCAATCAAGAACCATTTGGGGTTGCTGAACAAAAACACGGCCGCTAGATGAAAGCGGCAGTTTTTTGGCCTCACCGAGTGACCCCTGCTGCGACAACCCTTGCTGTGCTCGACCTGGGCCTGTTCCAGGAATGTTTGTGGGCCCCTGCCACTCGCAGGTGAAGAGCCTGTCACCTCTCTGTCTGACATACTGTTTGTTCTAAAATAACAGACACTGTTTTGATGAAGATATCGGTAAAATGAAAATACATACCCTGTATTTGACTCCAAATGAACCACTAAAAAGCTTTGGGGAACCCTTGGATAAATTGCGCTCCACAAATAGGCAGGAAAATTGACTTGTATGTGCCGTTAAAAACACTTTTGTATTTTACTGAATAAAAAGCACAAACAGGCTTTTAAATTTAAACCTTTGGATATGAATTATGCTACAGGAAAATTTTTTCTTTGGAGGTGAAAAAGGAACGTTTCTTTTAGTGACCACAACAGCAGAACAACGTTAATTAACCCTGGATCTAAATTGCACAAAAGAAATGAGCAACCAAAAATTCACCACTTTGTAGCGTGTTAAAATGGCTGTATTTTACGGTACACAACAACAGAAACACTTGTAATTAACCTTCGGTTATGAATTATGCTACAGGCAAAATTTTCTTTGGCGGTGAAAAAAAAAAGTTTCTTTTAGGACCACAACAGCAGAACAACGCTTAATTAACCCCTGGACCTAAATTGCGCAAAAGAAGTGAGCAACCAAAAATTACCATCTTTGTAGCGTGTTAAAATGGCGTGTATTTTACGGTACAGAAACAAAGAAAAACTTGTAATTAACCTTCGGGTTATGAATATGCTACAGGCAAATTGCTTCTTTGGCGTGAAAAAAAAACGTTTTTTTTTAGTGACCACAACAGCAGAACAAAACTTAATTAACCCCTGGATCTAAATTGTGCAAAAGAAATGAGTAACGAAAATTACCACTTGTAGTGGTTAAAATGCGTGTATTTTACGGTACACAACAACAAAAAACTTGTAATTAACCTTCCCTATGAATTATGCTACAGTCAAAATTTCTTCTTTTGGGGGTGAAAAAACGTTTCTTTTAGTGACCACAACAGCAGAACAACGCTTAATTAACCCCTGGATCTAAATTGCGAAGAAATGAGCAACCATTAAAATTTCCAGCTTTGTAGCGTGTTAAAAAAGATGTGTATTTTACGGGACAGAACAACAGAAAAACTTGTAATTAACCTTCGGTTATGAATTTTTGCTACAGGGAAAATTGCTTCTTTGGCGGTGAAAAAGAACGTTTCTTTCAGTGACCACAACAGAGAACAACGCTTAATTAACCCCTGGATGTAAAATTGCGCAAAAGAAATATGCTGCCAACAATTACCAGCTTTGTAGCATGTTAAATTGGGGTGTATTTTAGGTACACAACAAACAGAAAAACTTGTAATTAACCTTCGGGTTTTGAATTATGCTACAGGCAAAATTTCTTCTTTTGGGAGTGAAAAAGAACGTTTCTTTTAGTGACCACAACAATAGAACAACGCTTAATTAACCCCTGGATCTAAATTGCGCAAAAAAAATGAGCAAAACCAAAAATTACCAGCTTTGTAGCGTATTAAAATGCTGTGTATTTTACGGTATACAACAACAGAAAAACTTGTAATTAACCTTCGGTTATGAATTAGGCTACAGACAAAATGTCTGCTTTGGCGGTGAAAAAGAACATTTCTTTTAGTGACCACAACAGCAGAACAACGCTTAATTAACCCCTGGATCTAAATTGCACAAAATAAATGAGCAACCAAAAATTAAGTGGTATTTGGATTGTAAAAACGCTGTTTTCTTTAAATGAATTTCAACAGAAAAAAGGCTTAGATAACCCTTGGATATTCAATGTGCTGAAGAACTGAGCAGATAGCATTGAAATGTATATGCAGCTGCATTGGACGCACACTGGACTTCAGTTCCAATACCTCACAAAATCAGAATTAGAACGTAAGAGAAGCAGTCTCTGAGACAAGCTGTGACACCCCCAAAAAATCACTGTATAAAAGAGAGTTCTTTAGTATCAGCTACCATAAGCAGCCGCGGCAGCACCTTCCCTAATCAGTACAGTGAGAGCGGTATGAGCTCCCAGCGTCGCGCCTGGACTTATATAGTGCGGTGACGTCACAGAATCCCGCCCGGGCTCTGACTGGCTTCATCTTGCACATGTCATGCAGGGTATGCCCTTCTTCCTCGCAGAGTTCTTTGCCCCCTGTAACCCATGTGCTCGCAGCCATTTTTATCAATCAAAAGCACACTTCGTTCACGCGAAGTACCCCAAAGTTCGACAACTTCGTTCAGAACCGAAGTTTTCCTGAAATTCTAAACGAATTCCACTTCGTTAGAATCAATTCGCCCATCTCTAGCAATACAGTGAATTTTAGACCTAGAGAGTTTTCATACATGTGGCTGTTAATGTCCACAAAGTTCCTCTTTAACCAGGACTATTTCTCAATAGAGATTTTTGCCATTTTACACATGAAATATATAATTTACTGTTACTAAAGTTACTAATTTTATATGCAAGAATTGTAAAGACACGTATAGTCATGCTGTTATATTTACACTTTTTAGAAGCAGTTTTAGAAACTTACATCTGTTGTCTCAGCGGATATATCTATACACAGGCAATGTCCTGGGAGTTGAAAGAGAAAATTGAACTTTTCCATCAGTTCCCACTGTAGGGTTTATTATCATTTAAATACATAGTCTAATACACTTAGAGTTTTGTGCTACATTTAACAAGATTAAGTGATCACACACTGTTTCAGCTCAACTCTTTTGGAAATCAGACGACAGGCTTCATTCCCACAAAAACATCCTCCTGCGGTTTCTAGCTGGTGTAATTCTGATCCTAATCTTGTATCAGTTCATGCAGGTGGAAAAAATATTAGATGCAAAGATAGTTAATAGAGATATAGATAGATAAATAAATTGCATGTGTTAAAGAAAGAAAGTAAGAAGGAAAGAAAGAAAGAAAGAAAGAAAGAAAGACAGAAAGAAAGAAAGAAAGAAGATAGATAGATAGATAGATAGATAGATAGATAGATAGATAGATTGATATGGTATAGATAGTTAGATAGATAAATAGATAGATAGATAGATAGATAGATATGGAATAGATAGGTAGATATGGTATAGATAGATAGATAGATAGATAGATAGATAATAGATTAGATAGATAGATAATAGATATGAATAGATAGTAGATTGGATAGATAGATAGATAGATAGATAGATAGATAGATAGATAGATAGATAGATAGATAGATAGATAGATAGATAGATAGAGGAACAAAACATCACTTTTGTTAAACAAAACTTGTTATATTTTTCACAATTTTGTGAGTGCTGTAAGTGTTTCCATGTTTATTCATGCTTAGACTTTTTACTGGGGTCCTTTCTTGCTAGCACCCAAACCTTATTTAAGATATTTTTTAATATGAAGTGCTGTTTGTTTTTTATACTAGATAGATAGACGAAAAGACACCTTGTTTGCAAGGAGCTGATCCATTGACTTCAGTGGGAAAATGTACTTAAAAAATGCATGAGGAAGTGACTAACTTAATATTCCACATGAAATCCACATGCAGAAAAAGAGAACAATGCAGCTTCCCATTTAAATTAATGCAATAACAAGCTAGCTTTCAACATGAAATTCAGTATCACAATACACCATATGAACAAGCTCTTTATTACACAAGGCCCACTTCATAGAATCACTTCTGGAGTTTTTGTTCATTTGTTCCCAATTTTGTAAAATCCTCTCTGAGGCCAGAGAATGAGGCGATGGCCACACTTGAGCAGTTCTCACTGCTCCTTTCTATGGGAGTTCCATATAAAGCTGAGCAAGTGTGCTGGGATTTGAGTGCTGTCATAGATTTGAATGGAGGACAGCTTCGGAGGTGTGGCTATTTCCATGTTCTCTAAGGCTGGCTCGTAGCAGCCTATGAGCTGGCCTGGGGATTTTACAAGATGGGGCAACCCCTTAAACCATTACAACTTTCAGTGCAGATTAAAATATGGTAACAGGATATAATTATTGTGGGCAGCTCCACAGCTCTTTATTTGTGTGCAAATTATAGGGGAGATTAATGGGGTTGTCCATTAATACATTTACAGTTTGCAATGTAGTTTTATTACATTTTCTGTGGGCTTCCTGTAGTTCGACATCAGCTTTTCGATGATAGGAAGCTCATTAGTTTTGTGTGTTTCAACAGCTCTGTGGAGACCAGGAAATCCATTGACCATAAGGATTTGGCACTTTTCAGGGCAGCCACACTTTTTGATCCTGCCTCTCAGAGCTATTAACATGATGGAGGAAACAGGGGTGTGCACTGGGACTGAAGCTGGGTGGAAAGATATACAAAGCCCAGCAAAAGATCCTGGGGCCTGTAGACTTACAGGGCCAAAGGAAGCCACTTTTAAACTGGAAATGCTGCTGTTCGGCTGCAAGTAAAGGAGGCTACATACAGCAAAGAGAATGCACAAATCAATACATCACAGGGAGAGAAGAACAGAGACAATCAAGCCATATGAATTTTTTTTGCAGGACAGTCTCTTTATTTAGCATTTTCCTTATTTTGCATATTTTCCAACAAATGTTGCCTGTATCCCTTTTTCTAAAAAAAAATTAGGCAATTGTTCATCAGATAGTTTCCAAATACTATAACATATTTATAACGGCTCCAAACCAGAGCTTCCCTCTAACACATAGTAGCTATTATGACAAGAATAGACATATGTTGTTTGCCTGATATTTTTGTGAATAAAATGATAGGTTATAGTATACTGCCATGCCTCCCTGTATAAGGTGAGATATAAGGTGAAGCGACAAAAGCAAATGACATTTCTATCATGGAATTAATCCTGAAAAGTTGGCATTCTAGTAATAACTATTAAGCAATAAATGTCAGATGGCTCTGAAGTCTCACAGTGGGATCACTGAAAACTACACAGATGATTACATCCAATCACTTTAAATGCAGAGTGATACTGAGATTCTGCGAGAAAATGTAAAATATTACCGTCCCTTTTCATCTCATTTTCAATACACAAATCGAGACACCAATAAAAATGGGCTTCATATAAGAAGTGAAAAACCAAAAGGGATAAATACTGTCAACAAACCCCTATAGCAACACAACCATCCTCAAATCAAGTAACACAAAGTTACTCAAATCAAGTAACAAAGTATACTTATCAGTTATAAGATAAGTTATAAGACAATAGATGGCCATGAGCTATTATGCTGGTGAGAACAAGATGAAAAGGCTTTTTAGACTTAGAAACATAGTGTTTTAAGCTTCTAGATAAGCCAACCCATAACCCTACATTTTGCCCCAAGAAATGGCAAAAAATTTTTAAGACAGACCCCCAATTTTCCAAAAATTTCAAGGGGAAAAATTCCTTCCAAATATGACATTAGAATAAATCCGTGGATCAGCGTCCTATCTCCACAATCTCCCCATAACCTGCATTATATTTTCAAGAAAGACATCTAGGTCTCTCTGCTCTTACAGTAAAGAATCCCATATAATATTTAACTAAAATAAAAACAGACCTCTCTAATTTTCATGTATATGGATGTATTGTGGATTCAAGTTCTACAAAGTCTTTGGGCTGTACTTAAATTCCAATGCCTTCTGTATGCATCTGAAGAGTAGTCTGTGCTTATTTGTAACTTTCACATATGCACTGCTGTGGACAAAGTTTATCAGTAATAAGTCATGGTTGATTCTCACATTTTCCTATGTCTCAGACCTTTACAGTAAAAAATCCTATTTAATTGCTGTTTAATCTCTTACCGACATTTGAGGTAAACATACATCATAATGTTGGTAAGGATGTATGAAGTGGGCTCACTCGCACACTCCATACACGGTGGCAGCTGACAGTCATTGCTATTAGCAGTTATCTGAGATGGCTACAATTCCTGCTGTTTAAACCTTTAGACGCCGAAGCAATCATGGCCATAGTGTTTAAATGCTCACCGTTTCTATAATTGTAAACAGTGTACAAGCGATCGTGCCCTCTTGTGGTTGCATACCCTAGAGCAGGTTTTTTCAATCCGTCCTAAGACCCACCAACAGGTCATGTTTTTAGGATCCCAACAAAAAAGCATGGACAATAAATTTAAACATGTCAAACTGAGGAAACCTGAAAACTAGGCCTGTTGGTGGGTCTTGAGGACTGTAGTTGAGAAACACTGCCATAGAGGAACTACATGTACAAGAAAAAATAAATAAAACATATAAAAAGTATTAAAAGTTCAAAACACCCCTCTTCAGTGAAACCATGGACGAAGAAAAAATCCCAATCCCAAAATTGTGGAAAATTTTTGGTCATTATAAGAGGGCAATTTTCCCCAAAATTCGGTTCTTTCCCTTTTTTGCCGGATTTCTCGGCAAAAGAAACTTCGTTCCGAATTACTTCGGGACGAATACGTTAAAAAACAGCTTTTTTTCCCCAGGCTGCACAGACCCTGCGGGTGCTGTAGCGTTGTCCCATGTTTTAAATTATGCAGAGGGGGCTTGGTTTGGTTTCTTCTTTACAATGTTGTGTTTTTGTATGAAAACGCACATGATGCGCCGCTTTTAGAATCGCTTTCATTATAAAATTCCCTGGGCATTAAAGAGGGCAAAAGACCAAAAAAATAAGCGGGAAAGTACCCCGATAAAATATGCAGCGAAGCTGAAAAAAAACAAGTGAGGTCAGGTGGCAACATCAGTGAAGAGTGTGGAGGTGACGGCGGCAGCCACAGCGCTGAGGTCAACAGGGCCAAGTATTCTGGAGGTGGGGAAAAAAAAGGAGAAAGGCCACAGTGTGGGCAGAGTAGGCCACCCCAAAGACCAGTGTGTAGGTTACGGCACAGCCCCGCAGCAGCATGGGGGCAGACATGGCACAATGACAGTGTGAGGTAAAGGCAGCAGCCCGCACAGCATGAGGTTTAGCAGTGGCACAATGAAGTGTGTAGGTACGGCAGCAGCCACGCAGCGCAGAGGTAGAAGTGGCACAATGACATTCTTGAGGTGGCAAAAAAGGGAGTAGGGCCACAGAGTGGGACAATGACACAGTGTGTAGGTCCCGAAAACAGCCCCAGCAGCGCATGAGGTCAGCCGTGGCACAAGACCGTGTTTAGGTCACGGCAGCAGCCCAGCAGCAGCATGAGGTCCCGACAGTTCCCCAATGCAGAGTGTGTAGGTCACAGCATCACCACAGCAGCACATGGGGTCAGACAGTGGCACAATGACAGTGTTTTTGGGCACGGGAGCAGCCACAGCAGCGCATGAGGTCAGACGGTGGAACAAATGACAGAGTTTTGTAGGTCACGGCAGAAGCCACAGCAGCACATGAGGTCAGACAGTGGCAAAATGACAACAGTGTGCAGGTCACGGCAGCAGCAGCATGAGGTCAGAGAGTGGCACAATGACATTCTGGAGGTGGCAAAAAACAGGAGTAGGCCACAGAGTGGGACAATGAAAACAGTGTGTAGGTCACTGGGCAGCAGCCCCAGCACAGCATGAGGTCAGACATGGCACAATGACACAGTGTGTTAGGTCACGGCAGCAGCAGCATGAGGTCAGAAAGTGGCACAATGGGCATTCTGGAGGGTGGCAAAACAGTAGTAGGCCGCTGAGTGGCACAATGACAGAGAAACGGGAGGTGACGGCAGGCAGCAGCATGAGGTCAGACAGTGGCACAATGACATTCTGGAGGTGGCAAAAACTGGAGTAGGCCACAGAGTGGCACAATGACAGAGAGTGGAGGGTGACGGCGGGCAGCAGCATGAGGTCTGACAGTGGCACAATGACATTCTGGAGGTGGCAAAAAACAGGAATAGGGCCACCCGAGTGGCACAATGACAGAGTGTGTTAGGTCACGGCAGCAGCCACAGCAGCAGCATGAAGTCAGAAGTGGACAATGACCCCAGTGTGTAGGTCACGGCAGCAGCCACTGCAGCAGCATGAGGTCAGACAGTGGCACAATGACATTCTGGAGGTGCAAAAACAGGAGTAGGCCACAGAGTTGGAACAAATGAACACAGTGGAGGTCACGGCAGCAGCCACAGCAGCAGCATGAGGTCAGGACAGTGGCACAATGACATTCTGGAGGTGGCAAAAACAGGAATAGGGGCCACAGAGTGGGACAATGACACAGTGTGTAGGTCACGGCAGCAGCCACAGCAGCAGCATGAGGTCAGACAGTGGCACAATGACAGAGTGTGTAGGTCACGGCTTCAGCCACAGCAGCAGCATGAGGTCAGACAGTGGCACAATGACACAGTGTGGAGGTCACGTGCACACACAGCAGCAGCATGAGGTCAAGTTGGCACATGACAGAGTGTGGAGGTGGCACAAACAGGAGTAGGCCACAGAGTGGCACAATGACAGAGTGGGGAGGTTACGGGAGCAGCCACAGCAGCAGCATGAGGTCAGAGAGTGGCACAATGACACAGTGTGGAGGGCACGGCATCAGCCACAGCAGCAGCATTTAGGTCAGACAGTGGCACAAATGACATTCTGGAGGTGGTTAAAAACAGGAGCAGGCCAAGAGTGGGAACAATGACACAGTGTGGAAGGTCACGGCAGCAAACCCACAGCAGCAGCATTAGGTAAGAAATTGGCAAAATCACATTCTGGAGGTGGCAAAAAATGGTTTAGGCCACAGAGTGGCAAAATGAAGAGAGTGGAGGTGACGGCGGCAGCAGCATGAGGTCAGACAGTGGACATGACATTCTGGAGGTGCAAAAACAGGAATAGGCCACAGAGTGGCACAATGACACAGTGTATAGGTCACGGCAGCAGCCACAGCAGCAGCATGAGGTCAGAAAGTGGCAATCACATTCTGGAGGTGGCAAAAACGGAGTAGGCCACAGAGTGGCACAATGACAAGAAGTGGAGGTGACGGCAGCAGGAGCAACAGCATGAGGTCAGAGAGTGGCACAAAAGACACAGTGTGGAGGTCAACGGCAGCAGCTACAGCAGCAGCATGAGGTCAGACAGTGGCACAATGACAGAGTGTGGAGGTGGGTGGCAAACCAGTCCCTGGTAAAGATGGTTGGTGGCAGATGGAGAAACTGGCAACGATTTGTGGCATTCAGGTGGGTGGCGGCATCAGAATAGTGGCTGAGGCAGGTAGTTTGAACCCAGACTCATTTCTCACAGTTTGGGTGAGGCGTCATGGCTGATGTAGTCTGACGCCTAAGTCATTGGTGTGTGGAAATCCTGGCCGATCCACGCCTGATTCATCTTGACAAAGGTCAGTCGTTCCACATTTCCCGTGGACAAGCGGGTTCTTCTTTGGGTAACGATGTCCCCCGCCGCACTGAACACACCGCTCTGATGCCACACTACTGGCCGGGCAGGACAGCTTCTCCACTGCAAAACTCGGCAAGTTGCGGCCACACATCCAGTTTGGCTGCCCAGTAGTCCAGGGATCTTCTAACTGGGGTGGCAGAGTGCTTTCCAAGTAGGCCACTACCTGTTCGTTCAGGGTCTGCTCCAGCTGCTGTGCTGTGCTGCTGGCGACTGCCCTCCTCACTAGGCGAGTGAAGGAAGCTGCTCATCAGTGACTCCAGACTTATGTTGCTGCTGATGGAGCTGGTACTGCTCCTGACCCCGCACCTTCGCCCGGCCGCCGCGGCAAGTAGTACTGACCGCTGAAGAACCCCCGGTCAAGACCTGTCAGAGGAGGACGATGCCGCACATGGGCAGCGGCCAACTGACTACGGAGGATTTCCCTATAGTATTTGAGTTTGTCCTCCCTTTCAATAGCTGGGAAAAAGGCTTCCATTTTGCACCGGTAGCGAGGGTCCAATAGGGTGGACAGCCAGAAGTCATCCCTCTGCTGTATGCTGACTATTCGGCTGTCACTAGCCAGGCAAATTAGCATGCTGCGGGCCATCTGCACAAGTGACTCCGAGGGGCTCCCTGCCTCCATCTCCACTGTATACTGCCACGGTCTTGCGGGTCATCTACCTCTTTTTCCTCATCTCCACCTACCTCCTCCAGCTGCTCCTGCTCCTCCTCTCTTGTCACCTGGGTAGAAAATCCCACTCATTTCACCAGACAATGCTTCTGATCCAATGTCCTCTCCTCCTCCTCCATTTCAATCCCCATCCAGACTAATTATCACCACGTCTCCAGTCCCTTGCCAGGCAGATTTTTCAGCATCTGTTCACAGGACCTGAAGAGTGGATGGACGTTGTTATTCCATCACCGTTGTCTGGGACTGACAAATAACGTGTAGGCCTTCTCGAATGGCCTTAACAAAAGGCAGGTGTACCAAGCTATGAGCTGCCACTGGCTGACATCAAAGTTACACAGGCGGAGTACTCCTTAGTCCGCCCTGGATCATCAAAAACATCGTTTAATGGCCTTTCTCTGATTCTATCTGTCGGTCCAAACATGTGCTAGGCTTGGAATTCCACGGATGGAAAACATCGCATATCAGATGTGTGTTGGGGGAGGCCGGTTCTGCTCGCCCGCAACTCGAGAAGGGTGTCTGGTCCTGGCTTTGTAGGAATGGATGGAAGTGCTTGCACAGTTTCCTGGCCATTTTCAGAATCTTCTGAAGATCGGTGGAAGAACTTCAGGAACCTTTTCACAACCAGAATTGAACACGTGCTCCTGCTGGTACATGGACAATCCCTCCTCGGTTAGCAAGACCTGCGGAAACACCATGTTCCCTCCACATTGTCCGTCACCATGGTTCCGATTTGCAGATTGGCGAGAGAAGCCACACATCGATTTCCTTGCTGAATGAACACGGGAGCAGTTCTCCACTGTGTGACTTTGTTCGCCGAGGCAAGCAGGGTGTGGAATGTGTGACCACTGCTGTGCCCTACACATGTGGTATTGATGGAGGCAGTATTGTGGAGGACTGAAGATTATGGTGGTGGTGGTGGATGAGGAGAGACGGACTTGGAGCAGGTGCCGCATTGGACAACGTGGAGGAGAAGAAAGCGGCTGTCTCTGTCCAAGTTGTTGGTGTGCTGGGCCAGAAGCAAATTCAACCCAGTAGGGCCGTTAATGGAATGTACTGGCCTGACCGTAGATACCCCCACATGCTCCAGAAGTCCGCGATGCTGCTGCACCCTTGGATAAAAAAACCGATTAAGCTCAATGAATCGGCCCGCCACCTCTGTTCTACATATTTAAGAAGTGCTCCGGTACTGCCTTTTTGGATAAGAAATTAGGCTTGGAACTCTCCATCGTCGGCTCGGCACCAAGCCATTAGTTATCTTGAAACGGTGCAGAGTCCACCATTTGGAAAGGGGGGGACTGCAGCAACTCCAAACAACTTGGTACAGGAGTATGGTCAGCTTCTGCAGCTTAGGATGGTTGGGGACCATACTGTTGTCTCTTTGCAATCGCCTAGCCTGCCTGAACGGATCTGCTGGCAGCCATGAGTAGCGAGGCGCAGGACAGCATTGGACCCGGGAGCTGATGGTCAAGGAGAAAACGGCTCCCTTCTGCAGAGAGTGGTGGAGCCTTGAACTGGCTGGCAATGCTGATGCGTGCCACTGGAGCGCCTTGGCTGCAGGCGGCAGGATGGTACCACCCACACATCTGGCAGTTTTCCCAGGCCACGGTATGGTTACGCTGCATGTGTTGATGCAGGCCGTTGGTGCCAAACGTTAGCTCCCTGGCCACGCTTCACTTTTGCTTACAGATTCTACTATACCCATTTTCGGCTCTCTCCGGTGTCTTAGCAAAGAAACTGTCCACCACCGCTCGAGTAACGGATTTTACAGCACAACGCTACGCACTGAAGTGAACTACTGCCGTCCGCTGCCACCGCTGAGCCTCTGTGCCGCTGTACTTTCTTGGACCATGCTAGCAGGTTTTTTACACCGTGGTTACAATCCAATTTAAATCCCAATTAACGCTTGGCTCCACGACATCACAATGACTGCTATACTGCTGACATCACGGCCCACGATCACTTTGCTGGCTGCGCCGCTGGCACTCGCACGCGCAAGCTGACGCCCTCTTCTCCTGAGACGTTGATGGAAGCCCTTGCCTCACCCGGCTCCCAAGTGCGGTTCGGCTTTCATCATCATCTATTTGTGTTCATCGCTCTAATGCTGTCCTCATCCACCGGTCTTGGTATGCAGAGCGCTGACCTACAACTTGACCTCCCATGCCACTACACAATCATGTATACTTTGCGCCCTACTAGCAGAAGCAGGGGGATATGGCCCCATTTCTTCGCTGCCAAGGAGCTGCTGACTGACTCTCCTCAAATTGTTCATCCTACGCTATTATTGTGGCGCTGAGCCCAGACCACATAGTAGATCTCTGGCTGAGGGAACCGGATGGGACAGAGGGGGGTTTGAGGACAGGTGAGGGCCGCTGACCCGCTCCCGGGGCCATGCCAACTAAGGATGTGTTCTGACGTTCCCACCGACTCTTTGCTGGGGTTGTAAGATGTCATCTGGGAGGAAGTGGATGACCTAGTCAACCAATCAAGAACCATTGAGTTGCTGAACAACACACAGCCGCTAGATGAAAGCGGCCGTTGTGGCCTCACAGAGTGACCCCTGCTGCGACGTCCCCTTGCTGTGCTGCGACCTGTTCCTGGAATGTTTGTGCCTGCCACCTCTCTGTCTGACATACTGTTTGTTCTAAAATGTACAGACACTGTTTGATGAAGATATCTGTATATGATAAATACACACCCTGTATTTGACGGCAAATGAACCCAGTAACAAGCTTGGTAACCCTTGGATATAAATTGCGCTCCACAAATGGGCAGGAAAAATTGACTTGTATGTGCCGTTTAAAAATTCTGTGTATTTTACTGAATATAAAAGCACAAACAGGTTTTAATTTAAACCCTTCGGATATAAATTATGCTACAGAATTTCTTCTGTGGCGGTGAAAAACAAAGTTTATTTTACTGAGTACAACTGTAGAACAACGCTTAATTAACCCCTGGATGTAAATTGCGCAAAAGAATTGAGCAACCACAAACTACTAGCTTTGTAGCGTGTTACAATTGCGTGTTTTCTACGCCACACAACAAGAGATAAAATTGTAATTAACCTTGGCTTGTAAATTATGCTACAGGAAAAATGTATATATTTTGGCGGTGAAAATGACGGTTTCTTGGAGTCACCACAGCTGAAAAAAAAACGCTTATTTAACCCCTGGTTTTAATTTGCGCAAAACAATTGAGCCACCACAAACTAGTAGCTTTGTCGCGTGTTACAATGGCGTTTTTTTTTACGCTACACAACAAGAGATAAAATTGTAATTAACCTTCGCTTGTGAATTATGCTACAGGAAAAATGTATATATTTTGGCGGTGAAAATGACGGTTTCTTGGAGTCACCACAGCTGAAAAACAACGCTTAATTAACCCCTGGATGTAAATTGCGCCAAACAATTGAGCCACCACAAACTAGTAGCTTTGTAGCGTGTTACAATGCGATGTTTTTATGCCACAAAACAAGAGAATAAAATTGAAATTTAAACCCTTTGTTGTGAATTAGTACAGGAAAATGATATTTTTGGCGTTGAAAATGACGGTTCTTGGATCACACAGCTGAAAAAACAACGTTAATACCCTGGATGTAAATTGCCCAAGAATTGAGCCACAAACTAGAAAGCTTTGTAGGTGTTACAATGCGGTTTTTTTCGCTACACAAAAAGGGAATAAATTGTAATTAACCTTCGCTTGTGAATTATGCTACAGGAAAAATGTATATATTTTGGTGTTGAAAATGACGGTTTCTTGGAGTCATCACAGCAGAAAAACAACGCTTAATTAACCCCTGGATGAAAATTTTGCGGCAAAGAATTGAGCAGCCAAAAATGAAGTGGAAATTTGTATTGTAAAAACGCTGTTTCTTTAAATGAATACAACAGGAACTGGCTTAGATCCCCCTTGAATATTCAATGTGCTGTGAGCAGATAGGATTTAAATGTATATGCAGCTGCAGTGGACGCACACTGGATTTCAGATCCAATACCAAAAAAAATCAGAAAAAAACGTTAAGAAAGCAGTCTCTAGACAAGCTAGACAACCCAAAAAAATTTCCTGTATAAAAATCAGTTCTTCCAGAAACAATCAGCCGCGGCAGCACCTTCCCTGATCAGTACAGTGAGAGGAGTGTGAGCTCCCAGCGTCGCGCCCGGACTTTATAGTGCGGTGAAGTACAGGAACCCAGAGGCCTGGTTTTGATTGCTTCATCTCTGCACATGTCATGCAGGCTATGCCCTTCTTCCTCCCAGAGTGCTTTGCCCCATGTAGCGCCATGTGCTCGCAGCCATTTTATCAATCAAAAGCACACTTCGTTCACCCGAAGTCCCCCAAACTTCGACTTTGTTCAGAACCGAAGTTTTCCTGAAATTCTAAATGAATTCAACTTCGTTAGAATCAATTCGCCCATCTCTAATTATACCATTATATTTGCCAAATGCAAGAAAAATGAGAGAAGTGTTTGACATTTTTATTACTTTCTCCAAAGTCAAATGTTTAAATACCCTAGGATTACTATGCCTTTAAAAAATTTGGGACAGCCCATATGATGATGTCATGTCTTTAGAAGAATCTGGTTTATAATAATCTGGGTTACATGCAACATCTGAGTTAATTAGGTACACATCTGTGGATATATTTTAAAGCACACCATAAACACACTGATGGGCAAGTCTAAAGAAATCAGCCAAGATATCAGGAAGAGAATTGTGTACTAGCACAAGTCTGATTCATCCTTGGGTGAACTTTCTAGATACCTGAAGGTGTCTTGTTCATCTGTACAAACAATTATATGCAAGTACAAACAAAATGGGAATGTACAGCCATCATACCGCTCAGGAAGGAGACAAGTTCTATGTCTCAGAAATGAAAGTGTTATGGTCTGACATGTGCATATCAACCCAAGATTAAAAGCAAAAGACCTTGTGAAGATGCTGGTGGAAGCTGGTAAGATTTTGTTATTATTCACATTGAAACGAGTACTGTTGCAACATGGGCTGAAAGGCCATTTTGCCAGGAAGAAGCCATTACTCCAAAAGAAACATATAAAAGCCAGTATAATGTTTGCAAATGCACACGGGAACAAAGACCTACATTTTTGGAGACATGTTTGTGGTCTGCCGAAACTAAAATTGAACTGTTTAGCCATAATGACCATCATTACATTTGAAGAAAAAATGGAGAAGCTTGGAAATCTAAGAACTGTGAAACACAAGGGTGGCAGCATCATGTTGTGGAGTTGTTTTCCTGCATGAGAGACTAGTGCACTTCACAAAATAGATGGCAGTACCAAAGCAACATCTCAAGACATCAGCCAGGAAGTTAAATCTTGGGCGGAAACAAATCTTCAAAATGAACAATGACCCAAAGCATACTGCAAAACTGGTTACAATATAACTAGAGATGGGTGAATTTCTCAAAAATTTGAGTCGCCGAGTTCGCCAAATTTTCCGACAAAATTAGTTTCGACCCAAATACATTTGCGGCGAATAACGTTAAAGAGCAGCTATTTCCTGGCTGCAGAGAGCCTGTAGGGTGCTGTAGAACATTGTGCCATGCTCAAATATGCAGAGGGAGCTTGGTTTGGTCTCCATACAATGCTGTGCTTTAGTGTAACACGCACATGACAACTGCTGCTCTTAGAATCACTTCACTCCAAAATTCCCTGTGCACTTATGGGGGCAAAACTGACCAAAAAAACTGAAGCTGGAATGCACCCTGACAAAGTCATGGCAGCGGTAGTTGGAAAAAACAAGCTGAGGGCTAAGATCCTACGATAGCGTCAAAGAACACAGTAGTTGGTTACTGGAGCCGGCACAGGTCTCAGCACAGTAAGGGCACGTCACAGCAGGGGTCACTCCATGAGGCCGGAGCTTCAAACCATCACAGAATATGACAGAACCTGTTCTGTTAAACGCTGATACATGTAGAGGCCACCCGAATGATTGGAGAGGGTGTCAGCAGTAATCTTGCATTGACGTCTCTGATCATTTTCCCCTTCCTTTACCCGTCAGTGCCCGCTTTCAATCGTCAATAATCCATCAGTATTGCTAAAGCCAAAAACAAACAGGAGTTGATCCAAAACAGAGATGACCAGTAAATGGGATATTTGCATGTCTTCTGTGTTCTGTATGCACTCCTGCTTTTGGCTATCAATCCTGATCCTTTCCATTCCTTTTGACAAGTGAAAAGAAGGGGAAAACCAAACATCGTCATAGAGTGGTGAGGGTGGAAACAGCATTAGGAAACCACAGGGTGTTCCAGTGAGACAGTGGTCACTTGGCAGCAGCATGAGTAGGCCACAGAGTGGCACAATGACAAATTCTGGAGGTGGCAGCAACATCAGGAGCCCACAAAGTGGCAAAGTGACACAATTTTGAGGTAACGACATCAACAGCAGCATGAGGTCAGAGAGTGGTACAATGACAAATTCTGGAGGTGGCAAAAAACAGGAGTAGGCCACAGAGTGGCACAATCACAGAGTGTGGAGGTGGCACCAACAGCAGTAGGCCACAGAGTGGCATAATGACAGAGTGTGGAGGTGGCAGAAGCAGCAGCAACAGCAGCAGCATGAGATCAGAGAGTGTCACAATGACAAATTCTGGAGGTGGCAGCAACATCAGGAGCCCACAGACTGGCACAACGACACAGTGTGGAGGTGACGGCAAAAACAGCAGAAGCACGAGGTCACAGATTGGCACAATGACACAGTGTGGAGGTGACAGCAGTAGCATCAGCAGCAGCAGCAGGACGTCAGAGAGTGGCACGATGACGGAGTGTGGAGGTGGCGGCAGCAGCAGCAACAACATGAGGTCAGAGAGTGGCAAAATGACAGAGTGTGGAGGCAGGTGGCAATACTAGTCTCTGGTAAAGATGCTGGGAGGCAGATGGAGCAACTGGCAGCAGATGTGTGGCATCAGGCAGGTGGCAGCATCAGAATAGTGGCTGAGACAGGTAGTTAGAATCCAGACTCATTTCTCAAAGTTTTGGGGAGGTGTCATGGCTGATCTAATCTGATGCATAAGGCATTGGTGTGTGGAAATCCTGGCTGATCCACGCCTGATTCATCTTGACAAAGGTCAGTCTCTCCACATTTCCCGTGGACAAGCGGGTTCTCCTTGGGGTAACGATGGCCCCCGCTGCACTGAACACCCGCTCTGATGCCACACTACTGGCCGGGCAGGACAGCTTCACCAGTGCAAACTCGGCAAGTTGCGGCCACACATCCAGTTTGGCTGCCCAGTAGTCCAGCGGATCTTCTAACTGGGGTGGCAGAGTGCTGTCCAAGTAGGCCACCACCTGCTGGTTTAGGGTCTGCTGCAGGTCCTGCTGCTGCTGCCGAGAACTCTCCTCACAAGGCGGGTGAAGGAAGTTGCTCATCAACGACTCCAGACTTAGGCTGCTGCTGATGGAGCTGCTACTGCTCCTACCCCCCCAACTCCCCATAGCAGCCCGTGGCAGTGGTACGTGAGCGATGAGGAACCCCTCGGTCAGACATGACAGAGGATGGACGATGGCGCACATAGGCAGCAGCCAACTGACTACACAAGATTGCTCTATAGTACGCCAGTTTCTCCTCCCTCTTGGCAGCTGGGAAAAAGGCAACCATTTTGTACCGGTAGCGGGGGTCCAAGAGGGTGGAGAGCCAGAAGTCATCCCTCTGCCGGATGCTGACTATTCGGCTGTCACTAGCCAGGCAAATCAGCATGCTGCGGGCCATCTGCGTAAGTGAGTCTGAGGGATTCCCTGCCTCCATCTCCACTGTATACTGCCATGGTGCTTGGGGGTCATCTGCCTCTTCTTCCTCATCTCCATCTACCTCCTCCATCTACCTCCTCCTGCTCCGCCTCTCCTGTCACCTGGGTATAAAAGCCACTCATTTCACCAGACAATGCTTGTGCTCCAATGTCCTCCTCCTCCTCTTCCTCCAGTTCAGCCCCCACCGGACTCATGTGGCCATGAAATGTAGTCGCCACATCTCCAGTCCCATGTTCAGACAGATTTTTCAGCATCTGTTACAGGACATGAAGCAGTGGAATGACGTTATTCATCCCATAGTCCTGGTGACTGACAAATAACGTGGCCTCCTCAAACGGCCTCAGCAAACAGCAGGTTTCACGCATGAGCTGCCACTGGCTGACATCAAAGTTACACAGGGTAGTACTCCTGTCCACTTGGATCATCAAAAAATCGTTAATGGCCTTTCTCTGTTCATACAGTCGGTCCAACATATGGAAGCTGGATTTCCAACGGGTGGAAACATCGCATATCAGCGTGTGTTGGGGAGGCCATTCTGTCGCTGCAGCTCGAGGAGAGTGTGCTTGGCTTTGTAGGAATGGATGAAGTGCATGCACAGTTTCCTGCCCATTTTTAGAATGTCTTTAAGATCGGTGGAAGACTTCAGGAACCTTTTCACAACCAGATTGAACACATCCGCCATGCAGGGCGCATGGACCATCCCTCCTCAGTGCATCGCGAACACCATGTTCCTCTTCGCTGCGAAATAGCTGCTGACTGTCCTCGCTGTGTAGTGGTGGTGAGCCCAGACCACATATTAGATCTCTGACTGAGGGAACCGAACGGGACAGAGGCGGGTTGAGGACAGGTGAGGGCCGCTGATCCGCTCCCGGGCCATGCCAACAAAGGGTTGTGTCTGACGTTCCCACCGACTCGTGGCTGCGGTTGTCAGATGTCATCTGGGAGGAAGTGGATGATCTAGTCAACCAATCAAGAACCCTTGGGTTGGTGGTCAACACACGGCCGCAAGTTCTGGCCTCACCACGTCACCCCTGATGCGACGTCCCCTTACTGTGATTCGATCTGTGCCTTCTACAGGAAAGTTTGTGCCACTGCCACTCGCATGTTTAGACCTGCCACCTCTCTGTCTGACATACTTTTTGATCAAAAATTTACAGACACTGTTTATTGAAGATGTCTGTATATGATAAATACACACCCTGTATTTCATTCCAAGTACAACACTAACAGGATAGAGGATTCCCAGATTCTGAAATTCCCTAATAATACAGCAAAAGAAATTTAGTTAATGGTGGACAAAAAAGCGGTCTGTATTTCAATCCCAATGCAACAGTAACACAGGATTGAGTGGATTACTTGAATCTGAAATTCCCTAATACAACAGGAGAATTTTAAATAATGGCAGACAAAAAAGCGGTCTGTATTTCAATCCCAATACAACAGTAACACAGGATGGAGTGGATTACTTAAATCTGAAACTCCCTAATACAACAGGAGAATTTTAAATAATGGCAGACAAAAAAGCAGTCTGTATTTCAATCCCAATACAACAGTAACACAGGATTGAGTGGATTACTTGAATTTAAAATTCCCTAATACAACAGGAGAATTTTAAATAATGGCAGAAAAAAAGCAGTCTGTATTTCAATCCCAATACAACAGTAACACAGGATTGAGTGGATTACTTGAATCTGAAATTCCTTAATAATACAGCAGGAGAATTTTAAATAATGGCAGACAAAAATGCGGTCTGTATCTCAATCCCAATACAACAATAGCACAGGATTGAGTGGATTACTTGAATTTAAAATTCCCTAATAATACAGCAGGAGAATTTTAAATTATAGCTGACAAGAAAGAGGTCTGTATTTCAATCACAATACAACAGTAACACAGGATTGAGTGGATTATCTGAAATTCCCTAATACAACAGGATAATTTTAAATAATGGCAGACAAAAAAGCGGTCTGTATTTAAATCCCAATACAAAAGTAACACAGGATTGAGTGGATTACTGGAATTTAAAATTCCCTAATAATACAGCAGGAGAATTTTTAAAAAATGGCGGACAAAAAAAGCGGTCTGTATTTCAATCCCAATACAACAGTAACAGAGGATTGAGTGGCTTACTTGAATTTAAAATTCCCTAATACAACAGGATAATTTTAAATAATGGCAGACAAAAAAGGAGTCTGTATTTCAATCCCAGTACAACAGTAACACAGGATTGAGTGGATTACTGGAATTTAAAATTCCCTAATACAGAAGGAGAAATTTAAATAATGGCGGACAACAAAGTGGTCTGTATTTTAATCCCAATAAAACAGTAACACAGGATTGAGAGGATTACTTGAATTTTAAATTCCCTTACAATACAGCAGGAGAATTTTAAATAATGGCGGACAAAAAGCGGTCTTTATTTCAATTCAAATACAACAGTAACACAGGATTGAATGGATTACATGAATCTGAAATTCCCTAATACAACAGGAGAATTTTAAATAATGGAGGACAAAAAAGCGGTCTGTATTTCAATCCCAATACTACAGTACTACAGGACTAAGTGGATTACTTGAATTTAAAATTCCCTAATAATACAGCAGGAGGATTTTAAATAATGGCGGACAAAAAAGCGGTCTTTATTTCAATTCAAATATAACAGTAACACAGGATTGAATGGAATACATGAATCTGAAATTCCCTAATACAACAGGAGAATTTTAAATAATGGAGGACAAAAAAGCGGTCTGTATTTAAATCCCAATACTACAGTACTACAGGACTGAGTGGATTACTTGAATTTAAAATTCCCTAATAATACAGCAGGAGAATTTTAAATAATGGCGGACAAAAATGTGGTCTGTATTTCAATCCCAATACAAAAGTAACACAGGATTGAGTGGATTACTTGAATTTAAAATTCCCTAATAATACAGCAGGAGAATTTTAAATAATGGAAGACAAAAATGCGGTCTGTATCTCAATTAGAGATGGGAGAATTTCTCAAAAATTCGGTTCGGTCACTTCGCCGAATTTCCCGACAAAAATAAATTCGGTCCGAATTACTTCGGGACGAATTGCGTTAAAAAACAGCTATTTCCAGGTGGAACAGAGCCTGCAGGGTGCTGTAGAACGTTGTGCCATGCTTAAATATGCAGAGGGAGCTTGATTTGGTCTTCATACAATGTTGTGTTTTAGTATGACATGCACATGACTGCCGCCGCTCTTAGAATCGCTTCACTATAAAATTCCCTGGGCACTTAAGAGGGCAAAACTAACAAAAAAACTGAAGGGGGAATGTAGCCCGATAAAGTCATGCCAGCTACAGCTGGAAAAAAACAAGCTGAGGGCTCAGGTGGCAACATCAGTGACAGAGTGTGGAGGTGACGGCGGCAGCCACAGCAGTATGAGGTCAGACAGTGGCACAATGACATTCTAGAGGTGGCAAAAACAGGAGTAGGCCACAGAGTGGCACAATAAATAGAAAAACGGAGGCAGCACTTCAAAAAATAAAGATTTAATGTACCCAAAGAAACAGCAATGTTTCGGCCCTAAACAGAGCCTTTTTCAAGCTGACCAAACAGTGCAGTAAGTAAGTATATATAGGGAAATGACATCATCAATTAAACAAGTGAACCCCACAGTGATTAGAAACATTTACAGTAATTTACAATACCACGTGTACATATAAGAAAACACAATGTGTAAATACAAAACAAATTGCAATCAAGTGTCCTCAAGTGTTAATGGTTATGTGCAAAAGAGTGTTCATTATCATGAACAGCATGAAAACTATGTGATTACATAAAAAAAAATGACAGGTGAAGCGATTGATAGCTTGATTAAGCATAATCCTACTCACTAGAACCGGATCGCGCACAGCACACTGTTCCAGCGTCCTAGAGAACGAACTGAGCACGCGCGGACAATCAAAACCCGCGCACGCGCAGAAAGAAAGGGAGCGCGGCGTCCAACTGAATGAACTGAGCATGCGCCAGAAAAAAAACTAGCGCATGCGTACTGCCTGGGGCATCCGTAATAAATGACATATATCGAGCACCAGCAATACAACTGTCTCAAAGGAGTAAAAAGGCTACTAATAGTGTCAGGAGCTGTGATCTTAATACTCTAATATTACCATGTAGATTATCTAGCAGAGTGTAATGAATGATCACGTCCTATGTGCGGTCATAAAAGGGAAAACTTAATTAACCCTAAAATAGGAAGTCCGTCACCTTATGTATCAACATAATACCCCAAGTGTAACCCAGGGCAAAACGTCAACACAAAGGGGCTCATACATGGCCTCCTCAAATTAATGACGAAGCCATGATAAAGCCACAACAGACACCAAAATAGGGGCGCAATATTCATAATATGACAGCGCTATAGTCCCTAAGACATTTACACAAAAACACAAGCCTAACTCCAATAGTTTCACCAACAGCCGGAAAGATCCAAGAAACTCAAATGGAACAGTGGCGGCAGAAGATCCAGTTCAGTGGTATTACATTCTGAGAATAAAAGAAATACAAATTAATGAAAAATAATTAGGCTTTACATTAAAAAATAACATTTCAAAATAAAAAAAATATACATAGCACTATTTGTGCCAATTATACAGGGAACAATGTTTTGTGAAACCACAAAGGACCCAGGGCGAAAATCTAATAGCATAACAGTGGGATATAGCTCAGGAAGGAATTTCTGTAAAAAGAGCGACACATCTGAGGAAGCACCTTAAACTCCAGATTCAAACCCATGGGTTGTAAAGTATTTAACTTATGGATCCATTTCAACTCTCTATATTTCAAGGTTAATTTACGATTTCCCCCTCGTTTAGAAATAGGGACATGATCGATAATCATAAATCTAAGGTCATCAGCATTATGTTTAAAATCATGAAAATGTTTCGGCACCGGCAGATCGAGCTTTCCAGTGCGAATGGTCGACTTATGCTTACTTATGCGCATCCTACATTCCTGAGTTGTTTCACCAACATATAAAAAACCGCAAGGGCATATCAAGACATAGATCACATAACTGCTCCTGCAGGTGAGACAAAAAATTGATGTTAAATAACTTTTTAGTAACTGGATGTGTGAATACACTCCCTTTGATCAACTGTTTACAACAATGGCATCCTGAGCATGGAAAACAACCTGTTTTTAATGGGCGTAATATTCTCTGTCCATCTGACAACTCAGGTTTAATATTAGAGGAAACAAGAAAATCTTTCACATTTTTATTTCTCCTATACGCCATTCTGGGGGGCATACTAAATTCTGGAACCAAAGGGAAATTATCCTTAAGAAGATGCCATTCCCTCCTAATGACATCCCTGATCTTATTAGAAAGAGCAGAAAACGAAGAAACAAAAGTAATGCGAGGATTCAACAAAATCTTATCTTTAGGTTTTAATAGCGCAGTTCTATCAAGAGACTCTGCTTTACAACGTTGAGATCTAATTAATTTATCAGGATAGCCTCGTTTATGAAATTTGTTACCCATTTCATCAAGTCTATTTTTAAGTATAGGAGGTTCATCTACAATGCGTTTGACTCTCAAAAATTGGCTATAAGGTATAGAATCCAACATGGATCTAGGATGAAAACTGTCATAATGTAGCAGATTGTTTCTGTCGGTATGTTTTACAAAAATATCTGTAATCAATCCATTATCCTTTTTCTGAACAAGTGTATCAAGAAATTGGATCTCAACATCGGATGATGACATCGTAAATTTAATGTCAGGATCCATATTGTTTAAGAATGAAAATAAATCCTCCAACTGCGCAGAAGAGCCTCTCCACACTACAAAAATGTCATCTATGTATCTCAGCCAACAGATCACATGTCTGAAATGGTGAGATACTTAGACTGACTCCTCCTCCAAGTGGGCCATGAACATGTTGGCGTACGTGGGCGCCACATTGGAGCCCATGGCCGTCCCCCCTGCTTTGAACATAAAATTGATTCTTGAAACAAAAATAGTTTTCAGTGAGAATAAATCCTAACAGATCCTGAATAAATTGTTTCAGGTGTGGAGATAAATCTGTAGTGTCCAAAAATTTGCCTACAGTACAAATACCCCTAGAGTGATTAATGGAGGTATATAAATTCTTAACATCAAACGAGACCAATATATCTGAATCTCTAATTTTTAAATCATGTATCCTCAGATGTGTCGCTCTTTTTAAAGAAATTCCTTCCTGAGCTATATCCCACTGTTATGCTATTAGATTTTCTCCCTGGGTCCTTTGTGGTTTCACAAAACATTGTTCCCTGTATAATTGGCACAAATAGTGCTATGTATATTTTTTTATTTTGAAATTTTATTTTTTAAAGTAAAGCCTAATTATTTTTCATTAATTTTTATTTCTTTTATTCTCAGAATGTAATACCACTGAACTGGATCTTCTGCCGCCACTGTTCCATCTGAGTTTCTTGGATCTTTCCGGCTGTTGGTGAAACTATTGGAGTTAGGCTTGTGTTTTTGTGCAAATGTCTTAGGGACTATAGCGCTGTCATATTATGAATATTGCGCCCCTATTTTGGTGTCTGTTGTGGTTTTATCATGGCTTCGTCATTAATTTGAGGAGGCCATGTATGAGCCCCTTTGTGTTGACGTTTTGCCCTGGGTTACACTTGGGGTATTATGTTGATACATAAGGTGACGGACTTTCTATTTTAGGGTTAATTAAGTTTTCCCTTTTATGACTGCACATAGGACGTGATCATTCATTACACTCTGCAAGATAATCTACATGGTAATATTAGAGTATTAAGATCACAGCTCCTGACACTATTAGTAGCCTTTTTACTCCTTTGAGACAGTTGTATTGCTGGTGCTCGATATATGTCATTTATTATGGATGCCCCAGGCAGTACGCATGCGCTCGTTTTTTTCTGGCGCATGCTCAGTTCATTCAGTTGGACGCCGCGCTCCCTTTCTTTCTGCGCGTGCGCGGGTGTTGCTTGTCCGCGCGTGCTCAGTTCGTTCTCTAGGACGCTGGAACAGTGTGCTGTGCGCGATCCGGTTCTAGTGAGTAGGATTATGCTTAATCAAGCTATCAATCGCTTCACCTGTCGCTTTTTTGATGTAATCACTTTGTTTTCATGCTGTTCATGATAATGAACACTCTTTTGCACATAACCATTAACACTTGAGGACACTTGATTGTGATTTGTATTGTATTTACACATTGTGTTTTCTTATATGTACACGTGGTATTGTAAACTACTGTAAATGTTTCTAATCATTGTGATAGTTCACTTGTTTAATTGATGATGTCACTTCCTATATATACTTACTTACTGCACTGTTTGGTCAGCTTGAAAAAGGCTCTGTTTAGGGCCGAAACATTGCTGTTTCTTTGGGTACATTAAATCTTTATTTTTTGAAGTGCTGCCTCCTTTTTTTCTATTTTTCATTACCCTTGACCCTGATCCAGGTCTGGTGGCGTGCACTCATTACTATTTTTGATGCTGTTGAGGACCTTTTGTTTATAACAGAGTGGCACAATGACACAGTTTGTAGGTCACGACAGCAGCCACAGCAGCAGCATGAGGTCAGACAGTGGCACAATGACATTCTGGAGGTGGCAAAAACAGGAGTAGGCCACAGAGTGGCACAATGACACAGTGTGTAGGTCACGGCAGCAGCCACAGCAGGAGCATGAGGTCAGACAGTGGCACAATGACATTCTGGAGGTGGCAAAACAGTAGTAGGCCACAGAGTGGCACAATGACAGAGAGTGGATGACGGTGCAGCAGATGGGTCAGACAGCCCGGGAAAATGACATTCTGGAGGTTGGAAACTGGAGCGCCACGAGTGGACAATGACGGAGCGGAGGTGAGGGGGGCAGCATGAGGCAGACAGTGGCACAATGACATTCTGGAGGTGGCAAAAAAGTAGTAGGCCCACAGAGTGGCACAATGACAGAGAGTGGAGGTCACAGCAGCCGCAGCATGGGTCCCAAAAGTGGACCAAGACACAGTGTGGGGGGCAAGGCAGCGGCATAGGTCAGGCAGTGGGCCCAAAGACATTCTGGAGGTGGAAAAACAGTAGTAGGCCCCCAGAGTGGCACAATTGACAGAGAGGGAGGTGATGGTGGCAGCAGCAATGAGGTCAGAGAGTGGCACAATTAACATTTCTGTAGGTGGAAAAAAAAAAGTAGTAGGCCACAGAGTGGCACAATGACGAGAGTGAGGTCCGGCAAAAAGCAGCATGAGGTCAGACGTGCCAATGACACAGTGGGTAGGTCACGCAGCACCACACCGCATGAGGTTAGATTGTGGCACAATGACATTTGGAGGTGGCCAAAACCGGGGTAGGCCACAGAGTGGCACAATGACCAAGTTTGTAGGTCACGGCAGGGAGCCCCCAGCAGCAGCATGAGGGCAGACAGTGGCACAATGACCTTTTTGGAGGTGGCAAAAACAGGAGTAGGCCACAGAGTGGCACAAATGAACAGTGGTGTAGGTCACGGCAAGCACAGCAAACAGCATGAGGTCAGACAGTGGCCCCATGACATTCTGGAGGTGGCAAAACAGTAGTAGGCCACGAGTGGCACAATGACAGAGAGTGGAGGTCACAGCAGCAGCAGCAATGAGGTCAGAGAGTGGACAATGACACAGTGTGGGGGCACAGCAGCAGCAGCCCTAGGTCAGGCAGTGGCACAATGACATTCTGGAAGGTGGCAAAACAGTAGTAGGCCCCCAGAGTGGCACAATGAGAGAGAGTGGAGGTGATGGTAGCAGCAGCATGAGGTCAGTGAGTGGCACAATAACATTCTGGAGGTGGCAAAAACAGAAGTAGGCCCCAGAGTGGCACACTGAGAGAGAGTGGAGGTCACGGCAGCAGCAAACATGAGGTTCAGACAGTGGCACAATGACATTCTGGGAGGTCAAAACATAGTAGGCCACAGAGTGGCACACTGACACAGTGTGGAGGGCATGGCAGCAGCAGCATTAGGTCAGGCAGTGGCACAATGACATTCTGGAGGTGGCAAAACAGTAGTAGGTGTCACGGGTGGGCCCGCGACCCCTGTCCCGGGTCGCGGGCACACCCGTGGCCTCCGCACGAGCGGCACCGCCGCCCGCATGTCGGGCGGTGGGCACGCTCACCGGCCGGTCAGTCCACCCTCCTACTTACCCGGCCCGCGCTCCCTGATGCTGCTCCTGCCCCCCGACGCGCGGTCCTCGATCTCTAAGGCGCCGCGGGCGTGGCCTGTGAAATTTAAAGGCCAGTTGTACCGGTAATTGGCTATTGCCGGCCCACTACCCTTATTTAAGCCTGCCCCTTCCTGGTGCTTGTTGCCGGTCTTATTTTCCATTTAGCCTACTGAAAAAGCTTTTCCAAGCCTTGTTCTGATTTACCCATGAAACCGTACCATTAGCTTCCGTTCCTCGACCACGCATCTTGCGCCTGCCCTGACCTACTGCCTGTCCATGACCCGAACCATTGCCGCCTGTCCTGACCTTTTCTGCCTGTCCCCGACTACGAGCCTGCCTGACGATTTTGCACCACGCTATACTTGGCTGCCAAAGCAAGCAAGTCACGTCAGGGGTAACGCCTGGTAGACTCCCCGCCGCACAGTCCATCCGCTTTGCGGTGGGCCTCTGGTGAAAACCGGGACCTATTTAAATTTCGTTCCCTGGCGTGGCTTACACCATCGCTTGCGGTGGTCCAGAGGTTCCACTTCTACGTCCGGGATGGGTGAACAGGATAAGAACCTGCCAAGGTCCTCTGCTGTCCAGACTGATCAACACCATTGTGGTCAGCAGTCGCAAAAAATCGTCAGCAAGCCCAGAAACTCAGCCATCTCTCCGCCATGATACAGCAGTTCCTGGCCGCTCAGCAGCAGCCACCCGCTCCCGCTGCTCCTCCGGTTCCGGCTCCGACCGCTGGCCCACGGCTCCGTCTGTCTAAACCGTCCAATTTCGAGGGGGAAACTCCAAGGCCTGCAAGGGTTTTATCACCCAAGCTCCCCGCATATCGAATTAATGGGCAACCATTTTCCTACCCCGAACGGTCTAAGGTGGGTGTTTGTGCTCAGCCTTCCCCCGGGAAAAGCCCTGGCCTGGGCTACCCCCCTCTGGGACGGGACGATCCGGTCACGCCAACCTGGCTACATTCCTCACCGAGTCAGGGGGTTGTATTCGAGGAAACGTCCGGGTTCTTCTGCCGGGGACCGCCTTGCTAAACCCTGCGCCAAAGGGGGAAATCATCGTAGGTGACTATGCCGAAAACGTTCCGAAACTTTGGCTCCGAGTTATCTTGGAATGAAGCGGGTTGACTGCCACCTTAAAGAAGGGCCCCTCCAGCGCATCAAGGATGCCTTATCTCCCGGGATCTCCCGTCTTCCTTGAGTGACCTTATCTCCCGGGCCCCATCGGATTGCCATCCGTTTCTCGGAACACCAGGAGGAACTCCGCAGGACGGGAACAGGCTAGACCCCCCGTCTCCCTCGTCTGTTTCCAGTATTTCAAAGGCCGCCTCAGTTACCCTCTCCACCTGCCGCCGAGGAAGCCATGGAAGTGGATAGAGCCCACCTGTCTACAACGGAGCTAACCAGAAGACGTGAGGAGAATCTTTGTCTGTACTGTGGCAGTGCAGACCATTTTCCGCAGATCCTGTCCACTGCCGCCCTCAGCGTCCGGAAACGGGCGCACCTAGGGTAGTAGGAGAGGCGTCCCTAGGTGAGAGCAAGCTCTCCCTCCTCCTGACCATGCCTGTGATCGTCGGCACTGGGCCTAGTTCCCAGTTTCACGCTACTGCTTTCCTGGACTCTGGGTCAGCTGGAAACTTCTTGGATGCTGCCCTGGTGTCCCAGCATAAGCTCCCTGTGATCCACCTGGAGAAGCCCCTACTCCTCCTCGTCCATTCTCCCGGGTCTCCCGTGGCTGCAACGCCATGCTCCTGTGCTCGACTGGCAGACGGGCGAGGTCCTGAGTTGGGGTTCGGGGTGTCAGTCCCGCTGTTTGGTGGCACCTCGCCCGGTGCTTACCACTTCTCCTGGGTCGTCTAAGTCTCTGACGGGCCTTCCTGCACCATACCAAGCCTTCGCACGCTTCTCATCCGAGAAGCAAGCTGAGACGTTGCCGCCCCATCGCCCATATGACTGTCCTATTGATCTTCTGCCCAGGACGTCTCCTCCACGTGGCAGGGTTTACCCCCTGTCGTACCTGAGACCTTTGCTATGTCAACTTACTGTATATCAAGGAGAATCTCCAGAAGGGGTTCATCCGCAAGTCACCCTCTCCAGCTGGGGCCGGGTTCTTTTTCGTGGCTAAGAAGGACGATACTCTACGTCCTTGCATAGACTATAGAGGCCTCAACAAGATCACGGTAAAGAACCGCTATCCTCTGCCCCTGATCACGGAGCTTTTTGACCGGCTACGAGGTGCCAAGATCTTTACTAAACTGGGGCCTGCGAGGGGCTTATAACCTCATACGGATACGTGAGGGCGATGAATGGAAGACCGCTTTCAACACCCGCGACGGGCACTTCGAGTATCTGCAATGCCCCGGCCATCTTCCAAGAATTCGTCAATGACATCTTCCGGGACCTCCTGTATACGTGCGTAGTTGTGTATCTAGACAACATTCTGGGGTTCTCCCCCCGACCTTGAAATCCCATCAAGTTCATGTGCGACAAGGGCCTCAGACGTCTAAGGGCCACACCCCCGCTATGCCAAACTTGAGGAAGTGCCTGTTTCAAAGCAGAGCCTACCATTCCTCAGCTACATCATTTCCGACAAGGGCTGCAGTTTGGATCCCGCTAAGTTGTCTGCCGTCCTACAGGGACCCCATGGGTCTTTCCCAGCCTACAAAGATTCCTGGGTTCGCCAACATTATAGGCAAATTTATACACAATTTCTCCTGTTTATCCCCATAGTGGTTTGACCAAGAAACGCCAATCCCCAAAGCTCGGACACCAGCGCAGAGGAAGCCTTCTTAAGTTAAAATCTGCCTTCGCCTTGCGCCGGTGCCCCTCCCGGCTAGATACAGAACAACCATTTTTTTTTCGAGGTCGACGCCTCCTTGGTGGGGGCCGGGGCCGTACTCTCCCGAAAGGGACCCAAAGGCAAGACCCTCACTTGCGGGTTTTCTCTAAAAGTTTTTCCGCTGCTGAAAGGAATCACTCTATCGGCGACCGGGAATTACTGGCCATCAAGCGTGCTCTGGAAGAGTGGCGGTACCTCTTGGAGGGGGCTCGTCACCCAGTCAGCATTTATACCGACCATAAAAACCTGCTATGTCTCCAGACTGCTCAACGCTTAAATCCACGCCAGGCTCGTTGGTCTCTCTTCTTTTCCCGGTTTAATTTTCTATTCATTTTCCGCCCTGTGGAACGAAATGTTTAAAGGGCCCACGCCCCTCCCATGCTTCGGATGTGATTGGGGACTATCTCACTCCACGGCACATTATCCCTCCAGAACGGTCCCTCTCTGCCGCACTGGTAGACCTACAACGCATTCCTCCCGGCAAGACATACGTCCGTCCAGCTCTTCTGAAGAAGATATTGTCATGGGGTCATTGCTCCGTATGGCGGGGCACCCAGTAGTGCAGAGGTCCTGCTCCCTCATCTCTCGATTCTACTGGTGGCCGGGTCTAACCCAGGATGTTCGTGAGTTTTGGGAGTCCTGCGTCTTCCTGTGCCCGGAACAAGTCTCCTTGTCTCAAACTGGCAGGTCTGCTCCTTCCTCTACCTATCCCTAGCTGTCCTGGACCCATGTGGCCATGGATTTTTATCATGGATCCCCTCCTTCCTCGGCCACACTGTGATTGGGTGGTTACAGACCGGTTTTCAAAGATGCCCACTTTATTCCTCTGCCCGGGCCTGCCCCCTAGCCCCTCGCCTTGCCCGTATATTTTTTTACATATTTTTTTGGCTGCATGGGCTCCCTCGGCAATAGTGTCGGACCGAGGCGTTCAATTTGTCTCCAGATTCTGGCGCTCCCTCTGCAACCAACTGCAAATGGAAACTGGGCTTTCTTCAGCCTACCACCCCAGTCCAATGGGCAGGTAGAGAGAGTAAACCAGACCCTAGGTTGCTACCTGCGCCAAATTTGTCTTCGCGCGCGCAGGATGATTGGTCCAGCTTGTTGCCCTGGGCCGGGTTTTCCTATAACTCATTGGACTCGGAGTCTGCTGGAGCTGCTCCTTTCTTTATTGTCTACGGGCGACATCCCGCCCACCCCTCCCCCTTTCTGTGCCCTCGGAGGTCCCTGCTGTTGAGGAGCTGGTCCAGGACCTGACAGCTATTTGGAAACAGACACACCATTCTCTACTCTAGGCTATTGCCGGTCACTGCCCTTATTTAAGCCTGCCCCTTCCTGGTGCCTGTTTCTGGATCTTTAGTGCCATTTAGCCTACTGAGAAAGCGTTCCAAGCCTTGTTCTGATTTACCATGTACCGTACCATTAGCTTCCGTTCCTCGACCACACATCTTGCCGCCTGCCCTGACCTACTGCCTGTCAACGACCACGAACCATTGCCGTCTGTCCTGACCTTCTGCCTGTCCCCGACTACGAGCCTTCCTGATGATTTTGCACCACGCTATACTTTGGCTGCCACCGCAAGCAAGTCACGTCAGGGGTAACGACCTAGTAGACTCCCGCCGCAGCAAGTCCATCCCACTTTGCGGCGGGCTCTGGTGAAAACCGGGACCTACATAGATTCCGTTCCCTGTCGTGGCTTACACCATCGCTTGCGGTGGTCCAATGGATCCACTTCTACGTCCGGGATCGTGACAGTAGGCCACAGAGTAGCACAATGACAGAGAGTGGAGGTGACGGCGGCAGCAGCATGAGGTCAGAGAGTGGCACAATGACTTTTCTGGGGGTGGAAAAAAACAGTATTTAGGCCACAGATTGGAACAATGACAGGGGGGGGGGGGGTTTACGGCGGCAGGGGGCATGAGTCAGACAGGGCACAAAAAACATTTTTTGGAGGTGGCAAAACAGTAGTAGGCCACAGAGGGGCACAAGACAAAGGGGTGCAGGTGACGGCGGCAGCAGCATGAGGCCCCAGACAGGGGGAAAAACAATACATCTGGGGGGCAATAACTGGAGAAGGCCAAGAGGGGCCAAAGACAGAGATTTGGAGGTAACCGGCAGGGGCAACAGCATGGGGTTTTCAGAGAGTGGCACAATGAACATTGGGGATTTTAAAGGGCCCCAGCAACAGCAGCAGAGCATGGGGGCATAAATTTGGCCCCTTGCCCAGTTGAGGGGGTGGAAAAAAACCAGCCCCCCGGTAAAGATGGGTTGGGGCAAAAGGAGAAACGGGCAGCAAATGTGGGGAAATCCAGGCGGGGGGCCGGAAACAAAATGGGGCGAGACAGGATTTGAACCCAGACCTTTTCTCACATTTTTGGATGGGGCGTCAGGCTGATTTTAATTCTGACGCCTAAGGATTGGTGTTTTGGAAAACCCTGGCCGTTTCCACCCCTGATTCATTCTTGACAAAGGAAGTTTTTTCCAAAAACCCCCCGTGGACAAGCAAAATTTTCCTCCGGGGGTAACAGGGCCCCCCCCCCCCGAAATTAAAACACCCACCTAAAGCCCCCACTACTGGCCGGGGGCAGGACAGTTTCTCCACGCAAACTCACCAAGTTGGGGCCCCAACACATCCATTTTTGGCTGCCCAGTAGTCCAGCGATCTTTTTAAACGGGGTGGCGGGGTGCGCCCAAAGTAGGCCACCACCGTTGGTTCGGGGGTCTGCCCAGGCCCCTGCTCTGCTGGGGACTGCCCCCTCACTAGGGGGGTGAAGGAACTCCCTCATCTTTTGATCCAGACTTATTTTTCCCTGCTGATGGAGCGGGTACTGCTCATATCCCCCCCCCTTTTCCCCCAGCACCGGGGCATTTTACGGAGCGCTGAAAAACCCCCCGGGTCAACCGTCAGAGGAGGGACGATGCCCACATAGGCGCGGCCAACTGACTACGGAGAATTTCCCTATATATTTGATTTTGTCCTCCCCCCTCAATAGTGGGAAAAAAGGCTCCCATTTTGGCCCGGGTAGCGGGGTTTCCAATAGGGTGGAGAGCCATAAGTCACCCTCGGGCCCGGAGGGCTGCCCTTTTCCGGCTGTCACTACCGGGAAAAAATCAGCACTGGGCCCAAATCTGAAACAATGACTCCGAGGGCCCCCTTTTCCCCCCAAACCCCACTGTATACTCCCCACAGTGTTTTGCGGGTCATCTCCTCGTCTTCCTCATCTCCATCTCCCCTCCTCCACTGCTCTTGCCCTCCTCAAATTGTCACCGGGGAAAAAATTCCCTGTTTTCCCACCAAACAACCCATCTGCTAAAAAATGTCCCCCCTCCTCCTCCTCCACATTTCAGTCCACCCCGGACTCATTTTTCCACAAGATTTACCCGGCCACGTTCCATTCCCCTCCCCAGAAAAGATTTTTCTGTTCCCCGGAAAAAGAAGCAGGGGAAAAGACGTTATTCATCCCAAGTCCGGGCGATTGACAGATAACGGGGCCCCCCTTGAATGGCCTCAACAAAGGGCAGGTGTAAACGCATGAGCTGCCACGGGCTGACATCAAAGTTAAACGGGGATACTCCTGTCCGCCGGGAAACATAAAAAAAATCTTTAAAGGCCTTTTTTCTTTTAAAGACAGTGGGTCCCAAAAATTTGCAGGTTTAAAAATTTCCCAACGGGGAAAAAAACGCTTTCCCAAAGTGTGTTGGGGGTTTGCCTTTTCTGCCGCCCCAACTCGGGGAAGGGTTTCCTGGCTTTGTAGGAATGGATAAGTGCATGCACATTTCCGGGCCTTTTTTCAGAATTTTCGAAAACGGGGGAAAAAGATTTTTCGGGAACCTTTTTCACAACCAAAATTGAAAAAAACCCCCCCATGGGGGGCGCATGGACCACCCCTTCCTCTTTCACGCTGACCCCCCCCATGTTATTTCCCAAAGCCCCTTCACCATTTTTTCCCGATTTGCAGTTGGCCCGGAGAAAGCCACAAAAAATCGATTTCTTGTGAAATGACGCGGAGAAATTTTCCCCCAGTGTGACTTTTTTCGCCGGGGCAAGCCAGGTGTAGAACGCGTGACCCCGGGCTTTTCCCCAAACATGTGGTATAGGGAAAGCAGTACTTGTGGGGGTTTGGGGAGGGTGGGGGTGGGGGGGAGAAAGGAGGAGGCGGCCTTTTGGCGCAGGACCGCATTTTGACAACGGGGAAAGGGGGAAAAGCCCCGCCCCCTTCCCCCAAGTTGTGTGGGGTTCCCTGGGCGGGAAGCACATTCCCCCCGGGGCCGTAAAGGAAAAGTACTGGCCCTGACCGTAGTTACAGCTCCATACGTCCCGCGCAGTGCCCCTTTGGGAAAAAACCGGGTAACCCTAAAGGACGGGGCCCACCTCTTTTACAAAACATATTTATGAAGGCTGCTTTTTGCTTTTTTGGAAAAAAAAATTAAAGGGTTTGGAACCTCCATCTCACTCGGCCAACCCAAATTAGTTTTCCGGGAAGGGTTTCAGAGCCCAAACCATTTGGAAAGGGGGGACTTTTATTACCAACAACTTGGACGGGGAGCACGCCACCCTCCCTGTCCCTTTGGGATGATTTGGGGACCATACTGTTGTCTTTTTTGAAAATCCCCTTTCGCGAACGACTGCTGGCCCCAAAAAAATTCGAGGACAGGTGCATCTGGACCGGGAGATGATGTCAAAGAAAAACCCTTTCCCTTCGCAGGGGTTTGTGGAGCCTTGCCTGGCACAATGGCTGCGTGCCACTGGGCGCCTGCGCTGCGTTGCTGCGGCGGCAGGAGGGACCACCACATCGAGCCAAATTTTCTCCCCCCCCGGGTTTGGTGACGCTGCATGGGGTTACCCAGGGCCTTGGTCCCCAACTTTAAAGCCCCCTTTCCACGCTTCATTTTCCCTGCCCACAGATTCTACATAACTGATATACGGCCCTCCGGTGTCTTAGCAAAAACTGCCAAACCGCCGGAAACCGGTTTTTAACCCCCAATCCCTTCCGTTCAAAAAGTGACTACAAACCCCCCGGGCTCCCCTTCGCTGGGGCCCCCCTGTACCGCATTCGGGGACCGGGCGAAGTGGGTTTTTTACCCCTTTCCCAAATTGACTCCCGACCTCACAACTGCGCAAACCCCCCCTGACTCAGGGCCAAAAACAACCCACTTGCTGGTTTGCGCCGCCCCTGACGCCCCAAAGCGACGCCCTCTTCTCCTACGATGAAAACCCCCTTGCCTCACCCGGCCCCAAGTCCCGGGCGGCTACACCCATCATCGTTTAATTTTTGGGATTTTCACTACTGTCCTCCCTTAAACTGGGTTGGTATCAAGGCTGAACCCTCCCCAAGATGACCTGGGCCACCCCTCTCCAAAATCCAAAAAAAAATTTTTTGGCCGCATTTGCAAGAAGCAGGGGATGTCCCCCCTCACATCTTAAACTGCCAAGTAGCTGCTAAAAGGGCCCCCAAAAAATTTTTTTCTTTCCTCGCTATATAGGGGCACTGACCCAGACCACTTTAAAAGATCTCTGGTTTGGGGAACCGGAGGGGGACAAGGGGGGTTGGGGACGGGGTGAACCCCCCCTGACTCGCCCCCCGGGGGCCCCATCCCAAAAAAGGGGTTGTATCTGACTTTCCCCAAACCGATTTGGGCTGGGGTTGTCAATGTCATCTGGGGGGAAGGGGATGACCTACCCAACCCAAATCAAAAACCCCTTTGGGGTTTTCTAGTCGCACACCCCCGCTAGATGACAGCGGCATTTTGTGGCCTCACGAGTGACCCCGTTTGGGGAACGCCCCCCTTTGCTGGGGATCGACCTGGGCCCCCCTCCGGGAATTTTTGGGCCTCTCCCACCCCGGCGGGGTTTAAAGAGCCTGCCACCTCTCTTTTCTGACATACGTTTTTTCTAAAATGTACAGAAAACTGTTTGATGAAGAAAAACGTATATAATAAATAAAACACCCCTGATTTGACCCCAAAATGAACCCACAAAGAACTTGGTAACCATTGTATAAAAATTTGGGCGCCCCAAACAAAGGGCAGGAAAAATTGACTTGTATATCCCCTTTTAAAAAAACCGTGTTTTTTAACTGAAAAAAAAGCCCCAAAAAAGGCTTAATTAACCTTGGGAATGAATTATGCTACAGAATTTCTTTTTGGGGCGGGGGAAAAACAAAGTTTTTTTTACTGGTAAAAAACTGCAGAAAAATACTTAGAAAACCCCTTTTGGATTAAATTGCGCAAAAGTTTGAGCACCCAAAAACTATCAGCTTTGTAGCTTTTTACAATGGCTTTTTTTTAAAGCTAAACAAAAGAGGAAAACTTTTTAAATTAACCTTCGCTTTTGAATTTTGCAAAAGGAAAAATGTATTTTTTTTCGGGGGAAATAAAAAGGGTTTTTTTTAGTCACCCCCAGCAGCAAACCAAAAGCTTAATTAACCCCGGATGAAATTTCCAAAGAAATTACAACCAAAACACGAACTTTGCAGCGTGTTACCCAAAGGCGTGTTTTTTACGCTACACAACAAAAGGAAAAACTTTTTAATTAACCCCCCACTTGTGAATTAATTTTTTTCAGGAAAAAAAAATGTATTTTTTGGGGGTGAAAAAAAACGTTTATTTAGTCACCACAAAAAAGCAGAACAACGCTTTAAATTTAACCCCCGGATGTAAATTTCGCAAAAGAATTAAACAGGCCAAAAATGAAGTTTGGGATTTGTAGTAAAAAAAAGCTGGTTTCTTTTAAAAAAATCCCAAAAGGGAAAAGGCTTAGATCACCCTTGGGGTATTCCCCAAAGTGGGTGTGAGCAATATTCATTAAAAAAGGGATATGCATTTTGCCTGGGCACACCTGACTTTAGGGTCCAAAACCCCACAAAATCAGGAAAAAGAAGTAAGAAAAAGCAGTCCTGAGGGCAAGATGAGACACCCCCCAAAAATCGCGTATAAAAAAGAGTTCTTTAGTATCAGCTACATTTAAACGCCGCGGGAGCACCTTTTCCCCCCTTTAAACATACAGGAAGGTTTTGAAAACCCCCCCCCCAACCCCCCCCCCCGCGCCCGGGGGGGCTTTTATAGTGCTAATTTCACAGAATCCCGCCCCTCTCTGATTGGCCCTTTATCTTTTGCAAAAATGTCATGCAGGGTATGCCCTTTTTTCCTCCCAAGTTCTTTGCCCCATGTTTAAAGCCAAAGTGCTCGCAGCCATTTTATCAAACAAAAACACACTTTGTTTTTACCGCGAAAATAAAACCCAAAGTTCACTTCGTTCCCCAAAACCCAATTTTCCTGAAATTCCAAAAAAGAATTCCACTTTGTTAGAATTTAATTCCCCAACTCTAATCCAAAACCCAATACAAAAAATACAAAAGGATTTTTAAAAGGGGTTTCTTGAATTTAAAATTCCCTAATAATACAGCAGGGAAATTTTTAAAAAAGGGTGACAAGAAAGCGGGTCCCGTTTTTCAATCACAATACAACCGTAAAACAGATTTAGGGGATTAATTTTAATCTGAAATTTTTTTTCCCTAATACAACAAGGGGAATTTAAAAAATTTTGGGGGCCCCAAAAAAGTGGTCTGTATTTCAATCCCAAAACCCAAAAGTAACACAAGAATTTATTGATTTCTTAATTTTAAAATTCCCAAAAACAGCAAAAATTTAAAAAGGGCGGACAAAAAAGCGGGCAAAATTTTAATCCCAAAACAACAGTAACACAGGATTGAAGGGGTTTCATGAATTTAAAATTCTCTAATAAAAAAGCTTGAAAATTTTAAAAAAATTTGGGGCCAAAAAAAAACAGTCTGTAAAATTTTAAACCCAATACAACAATAACACAAGATTGACTGTATTACTTGAATCTAAAATTCCCTAATATAACAGAAGAATTTTAAAAAAATTTAAAACAAAAAAGGGGGTCTTATTTAAATCCCCAAAACAAAAGTAACACAGGGTTGGGGGGATTACTTTAATTTAAAATTCCCCAAAATACAGCAGAATAAATTTTTTAAAAAATGGCTGACAAAAAAGCGGTCCCCCAAATTTTAAAAAAAAAATACAAAAAAAGTAACAAAAATTGAGTGGAAATTTCTTTAATCTGAAATTCCTTAATTCAACAGGGGAATTTTTTAAAAAATGGCGGGCAAAAAAACGGGGCTTTTTTCAATCCCCAAAACAACATAACAAAGGAATTTTATTATTACTTGAATCTGAAAATTCCCCCAATACAAATAAATTTTTAAAAAAATGGCAGAAAAAAACAAATCTGTGTTTTTAGGGGCCCAATACAACGTAAAATCAAAATTGAGTGTTTTTTCTTGTATTTTTAAAAATTCCCCAATACAGCAAAAGGGGAAAATTTAAATAATGGGGACAAAAAAGCGGTCTGTATTTCAATCCCAATTTCAAAAGGAAAAACAGCATTGAAGGGGTTCCCTTTAATTTAGAATTCTCTAAACAGCAGGGGAAATTAATTAATGGCGAACAAAAAAACGGTCTTTTAAATTCAAACCCAAAACAAAAGTAACAAAAGGGTTGAGAATTACTTTAATTTAAAATTCTCTAATAAAAAAAGCTGGAGAAAATTTTTAAAAAATGGCGGGCAAAAAAACCCGGGGCTTTAAACTCAATCCTAATACAAACAGTAACACAGGATTTTAGTTTGGGTTACTTGAATTTAAAATTTTTTTAATTTAAAACCCCCAGGAGAAAATTTTTAAAAAATGGGGGGACAAAAAGCGATCTGAAAATTTTAATTTCCCCAAAACAACAGTAACATAGGGTTGGGGTGGATTTCTTGAATTTAAAAATTTTCTAATAATAAACTGGGGGAAATTTTTAAATTGGAGGACAAAAAAGCTTTTGGGATTTTTAATCCAAAAAACCAAAAGAAAAACAGGAATTTAGTGGGTTACTTTAATTTTTAAAAATTTTTTTAATAAAAACCGCAGGAGAAATTTTTAAAAAATGGAGGAAAAAAGCGGGTTTTTTTTTCAATTTCCCCAAAACAACATTTAAAACAAAAATTTAGTGGATTAAATTGAAATTTTTAAAAATTTTTTAATAAACCCCAGGGGAATTTTAAAAAAATAAAAATGGAGGAACAAAAAACCGGGTTTTGGTTTTTTCAATCCCCCAAAATAACAGTAAAACAAGATTAAGTGGATTACTTGAATTTTAAAAAATTTCCCTAATAAAACAGCAGGAAAAATTTTTAAAAAAATGGCGGACAAAAGCGGTCCGTATTTCAAACCCAAAAAACAACAGTAAAAACAGGATTGATTTGGGGTTTCTTTAATTTTAATTCTCTAAAAATACAGCTGAAAAAATTTTAAATAATGGCGGACAAAAAAACGTTCCCCGGGATTTCAAAAAACCCAAAAAACAGTAACACAGGGAACAGTGATTACTTGAATTTAAAATTCCCCAATAATACAGCAGAAATTTAAATAATACGGGCAAAATAGCGGTTTTGTAAATTTTAATCCCAAAACAACACTATCAGGATTCAGTGGGAAAATTTTTGAAAAAGAAAGTCCCAATAATACAACAAGTGAATTGCAAAGTTTTATGGGGCAGAAAATTTCACCCAAACCCTGGACCCCTTTTGGGGGAATACACCACAAAAAAAACAAAAAGATAATGCTGGGGGCATTAAAATTTTGGGGAACAAAAGGGCCCCGCCTGAAAAAGCAGCTTCTTTCAGGGTAGTTGTATAGAAAAGGGATCCACAATGGGTTTAATGAGAAGTAACAGACATAAAGTTGGGCTTTTTCCCCCCCACCAAACCCCGCTGAATAAAGCTGTATAATTAATCGTGTAAACAAACAGATACAGAACACTGGTGAGTGGGGCAAATAAACAGACTTGGGAAGGGCTTTTTCCCCCTCCCCCAAAACACTAATTTAAAACTGTATAATTTAGAGCGTGTAAAGCCCGATAAGCAGCACAGACCCATGCCCCGGACACAAGGAGAGGGAAAGGAAAGCGGGAGGGCCGTCCGGCAAATTATAAAAAGTGCGTGACCACCCAAAACCCGCCAGTCCTGATTGGGTTCAAGTCTGCACATTCAATTTTAGGGTCCCTCCTTCTTTCCTCCCGAAGTTTTACTGCCTCCCCTTTTAAAGCCAAGTGCTTTTCGGCCTAATTTTAGAAATTAAAAACACGCTTCTTCCCCCGCTAAACACCCAAACTTTTGGCTTTTTGCAAACCAAAGTTTTCCGAAATTCTAAACGAATTCCCCTTTGTTTGAAATCGATTCACCCAAACCTAAAATGTAACCAAGTCAAGTTTTGGGAAAAAAACACCCCAAAGCCCCCGATCTCAAATTTTATTGAAAAATTTAAATTTTCAAAGCGAAAAAAGGATTTCCCGCAAGGCGACCTACAAAAAAAGGCTAATTTTCAAACCCTTCCCGTCTGGAGGAAAAGGCCCCGAAAATTTCCCACCCCAAATATTTTTGAAAGCTTGTGGAAGGATAACCAAAATTTTTACCCAATCATACATTTTTAAGGGGAATCTAACCCAAAACTAAAGAAAAAGTATGTAAAAAAATTTTTACATTGCAGAAAAATAATAAAAAATTTCCTTAAAAAATTCGCTCTGTCATTAATTTTGGCATTTAGGGAAAAATAAATAATTTTGGGGAAAACTAATTGAGCTAAAACGGGAAGGTTTATTCGAAATTTATGTCAGATAGGAAAAAAAAAAAAAAACTCAGGGGTTTTTTTTCATATATGTATGAAAAATTCCCGGTTTCAACTGTATATACCTACTGGAGAACATATAAAATTTTAAAACCTACTGGGGTAAATTTTAAAAAATTAAAAACCCCACATATAACTAAAATACCTATACCTACTACAGGGGGAAATAAACTATATACCAAACCTTTCCCCCGGATACCCTTTTATAACTACCTACTGGTATATATACCTACCTAATGGGGACCAATATAGGAACGATGGGTGACTCCCCAGGCAGGTTGCTGTGGGGAAGGGGTGTAACCATGCTTTCCTTTATAGACCCATATAAAGTAGGGTGGTATACAAACCACCCCATTAGGTAGGTAACTATATAGGTGCTTAGAAAAGTGAGGATTCTAAAGTTTGTGTGGTAAATTCTGCAGAGACGAGTTGTGGCTGGGAGAAGTCATCATGACGGTCTAGAGAAGAAAAAGGAAAGTGAATGACTTATACGGTGAGTCACTAAATTTAGCTGCAGTGTAATCACTTCTATGTCTGCAGTGCACCAACATACAACTAGTATCTACCACTATCTGATCACTGTGTGGCGGTTATATATGTCTACAGAGCCTGTGTACAACTGGTAGTCACATGTGGTGGTGGTATCTGGTCATAGTCTGGCAGTATAATTTGATCCTTAAGTAGTAATATTATTATATCTTGGTATTGTAGGAGTTTTTTTTTCTTATAAGTAACAATAATTTGTACGGTGCATTTGTTCCATGTATAGGTGTATTATTTGGTGACTGTTACTTATAAGGTATTACACTGTCATACGCAGGTGAGCGCTTTTGAAAAAGCAAATTTGCCAGTGTTGATTTTCATTATACAGTGCATTGCTGAAGTGATGGAAAGTATCTGTGTGGAATACACGAAAAATTTGTGACAGGAATATACTTTTTTTCTCTGTAAAAATGCATGCCTTAATTCACAATGTGGTTTGAAAAATGTTGTGTAAACCCAGCTCTGCTGAGCAAAACGTAACGATGGGCCTGTGCCCTGAATATTTTAGAACCCTAGCAACATCCCAGTTTTCACCTATCCATGTAATTCAGAGACTGTTTTCTCATGACACATTGTGCCTTAAGTTAGTAAGAAATTTTGGTTCATACAATTCTTGTTTATTTGTGGAAAATATCAAAATATCATGAAAGTTTTGAAAAATGTGCCAATTTAAAGTTTAAAAATGTATGTGTGCAAGACAGATAATTATTCCACACAAAATATTTTACAACTAACATATACCATATGTCTACTGAAGGTTGTCATCATTTTTTAAATGTCTTTTTATTTTTTACGACATTAGGAAATTAGGAATTTTTCAAATTTTGAAGAAATTTTGCAACATTGATATTTTAAACACAAGGTCAGTTCTGATATGGTTTTGAGGGGCCTATATGTTAGATACCCCTATAAATGACTCCATCTAAGAAACTAGACCAAAGTGGAGGTTAATTTTCAAAATTTCACTTTTTGGTTCAGATTTCTATTTTTATCTATTATTCACAGGAACATGAAATATTTTACCAGGGAAATGCAACTTAATATCAATTCCCCCAATTCTGCCATTTTTAGAGATATCCCATATGTGCCCTAGTGTGCTATTTGGCTCAACCACAAGCCTCAGAGTAGAATGAGCACCTGCTGGACTTTGGGGGTCTTACTTTCATTACAATTTTCTTTAGGCGCCATTATAGGTTTACAGGCACCGTAAGGTGTTAAAAGTCAATAAACGCCTCTTAAAATGACTCCATATTGGAAACTACACCCCTTAAAGAATATATCCAGGTATGTAGTGAGTATATCGACCCCACAGGTGTTTCACAATTTTGGCTTAAAATGTTTCATGTTTACAAGGAATCCTTGAAAAAAAAAAACATCCAAAAATGTGTTATACAATGTCTTCCAAGTTTGGCAATACCCTATGTGTAGGTGTAAACTGCTGTTTGGATGCATGATGGGGCATAAAAGGGAGGGAGTGCTATTTGGAATGCAGATTTTGGTGGGTGCCAAAGTACCAGATTTGCAAAGCCCCTAAAGTACCAGTATAGGTGAAACCCTCCAGAAGTTACCCTATTTTGGATTCAACACCCCTCATGGATCTCATCTAAGGGTGTATCCTGCATTTTGAGTGCAAAGGTGTTCCATAGTTTTTTTTAGCATTTGACCATGAAAATGGGGGGGACAGGGACACTTCCACCATTGTTTTCTGTGCTTAATTTTTACAGTGCTTGCCATTTGGTATATATGACATGATAACTTTACTAAGGTAAAATTACAAGGATATCAATTTTATGTAGGTTTTTATTTTTTATTACTTTTACACAATAGAAATGTGTCTATAAAAAATTGCACATTTATGTGTTCATAGTCTGATAGCCATAACCTTTAGGTTTTTCTGTAAATGGGGCTGATTAAGGGCTTGAGTTCATGTTTTTATTTATCATTATGACGCTTTGATTACTTTTTATTAAGGTTTTTGTGAGCCATTTTGAACAAAATACAACAATCCTGGTAAATTTTTTTATTTTTTACAGCAGTCACTGTGGAGTATAAGTGACATGCTAGTCTTACTCAGCAGGTCCATAGGATTACAGCAATACCCGTTCTGTATATTTTTTTATGTTTTACTGCTTTTACACAATAAAATCACTTTTATTCAAAAAGGAAAACATGTTTTTGCATCGCCATAGTCTGAGAGCCGTAACTTTTTTCCTTTTTCTGTGTACGAAGCTGTGCATGGGCTTATTTTTTTATGCGTGATGAGTTGACATTTTTATTGGTATCATTTTTGGGTGGAAAAAGCTTTTAACTCGCTTTTAAATCAATTAAATCACATTAAATCCAACCAATCACAGTACTAGAATATTTCCCATAGACAGTAATAACTTTTAGGGCGCCCTTCTATCGCGCCCTTCTTTCTCCACTCAAAATAGACGCACTACATCTGATTGGTGGATTCATATCTGTTGCCTGGGCTCAACCAATCAGCTCTTTTCTGCCTTTTTTACTGTATTTTGAACTGTCCCGCCTTTGCATTTGATTGGTCAATACTTCGCCATAGGTTATAATGGTCACTGTCGCTCCTATTCTGATTGGTTGGTTTCTGCCGACCAATGAGAAGAGCTTACAGATTTTGAATTACTGTATTTCCTGGCAATTCTCTATATCGCAATTCCTGATGTAGCGCCAGTTCCAGCGACAAACGCATTGTTAGGTGTTTGATTGATTTATGTTTATAGAAGGTTTCAGTTCTTTTTCAGATAATACTTTACACCTAATAAAAACAAGTTTTTTGATCATACTCCATGCCGGACGGCGCTGAGAGCCGCGATTTCATTGCCCCGATCTCTCCATAGACTACAATGGGACAAGTAGCTCGCGCTCTGATTGGCTGTGATAGCCAAGCCCCCTCTAGCTCAACCAATCAGCTCTTTTCTGCATTTTTACTGTATTTTGAACTGTCCCGCCTTTGAATTTGATTGGTCAATATTTCTCCATAGGTTATAATGGGTCCCTGTCGCTCCTATTCTGATTGACCAGGATCGCCAAGCCCCCGTTAGCTCAACCAATCAGCTCTTTTCTGCATTTTTACTGTATTTTGAACAGTCCCGCCTTTGAATTTGATTGGTCAATACTTCTCCATAGGTTTTAATGGGTCACTGTTGCTCCTATTCTGATTGGCTGGTTTATGCCGACCAATGAGAAGCGCTTACAGAATGTGAATTACTGTATTTTCCGGCAATTTCCACGATCCTAATTCCTGATGTAGCACCGTTCTAGATTTTTGTAAAGTGATTTTTTTTTTTTTTTTTTTTTTTTATTAAAGAAGGTTTTAGCTCTTTTTCTGATAATGTTTTACACTTAATAAAAGCGATTTTTTTGGAATCATACTCCATGCCGCACGACGGAGCTGAGAGCCGAGATTTCTGTTGCGATCTTCTATATGTTTCCTCTCATGTTACAATCTCGCTTCCCTTCGCATTCGCCGGATCATTTAGACCAGAATCAACTAGGTATGCCTGTCGGAGCTGGCGAGCGCTGCAATGCGCCGCACTTTGCCGACCCGCGATCGTACATGCCTCGGAGTATACTAAAGCGCCACGTCCAGCCCCAGAACGCCCACACCGCGCCCATTCCACGCCCCTTCATGTGAGGCGCATCCGAAAGTGGCAAAGGCTGCGCCTAACATCGCATCCCTGCGTCCGACAGGTGATTCGAGCCGGTGAGGCGCAGAATACGCCAGAAATCGGGCGCAAAACCCAATCATACATGTCGCCCCAAATGTATAACTGTGTTTCTCCCTTAAAAAGAGGTAGTGATCATACCACCATACTCAAAATGAAAGAACTCGTGTGGATATTTAAATTAAATGCGCTTACACCTAAAGGCCTTAATGTGGAATTTAAAATCAACCAGAAAATAGTTAGCAAGTTTGCCTATATTTTGTTCTGATGATGTTTTCTCTCCTTCTTAGTTATCGTGAGATCCACTTTTGGGAGTGAAACTTTCTGCTTGTAGGAGAGTCAGTAGTTCTCCAGCATCGCTTTACCTACAAGTCCCACAATGCATTGAAGTTATAATCTAGGGCTTCCTTGTAACTATCCCCTAATCCACCCTGTCCTGTACACCCTTACATCGTCATTCTTAGACATGTATAACTCATGCCCCCTGAAGCTCTGCTCCAGTTCACTTTCTAGTTATCTTCAACAGGCTGTGTATACTACAGTGCATTAATCAGTTTGTAAGCATTCTTTCCTCATCCTATGATATATGTAATATATGTACAAATTTGGTTTATATATTTCTATATATGTGCTGTACATCCCCCAGAGCAGGTACACAGCTTTAATTACTTTGTGGAATGTGTCATCACCCAGCTTTCCTGTACAATGGATAGCCTATCTAGCATCCAAAAAGGTGGGTCATGTCACATTCTCCACAGCAATCAGTTTTTAATCATGGGAAAGCTGTGTGCCTGCTGTAGAGGATGTGGCATCATCTCTGCACCCAATGATGTCAGGGCCACATCTCATGACACTTTACCATGGCACCGCTACTATATATAGAGCAGTATGGAGACTTTTTTCTGATTGCTGCTGGATAATCTCAGATATCCTAATGCTCATTCAGACAATCAAACAATGCAAGTCTTCTAACTAGGTGAAAAGATCAATTTAGCAAATTTATAAAAAAGACATTTCCTCCTATCAGCATACATGCCAATCCTCCCTGATTGAATGGGAGGGTCCTACAAATAGGAGACATCTCCCGACCTCCAGAAGGGTAAGCAAAACCTCTTGCGACCCGAAGACAGAGGGGGACCTTCAAATTAAAGCAGTGCCAAAGCAGTATCAGGATGCTGCTCCAACACCATTGCAGTGGGATTGGGGGGATAGCAACAGCCTCTGTAGACTATTATAGTTAAATAGGGCAATGCACACTGTCTTTTTAGGACATGCACGCTGCACAGAAACAGGTCAGTAAGAAATAAAGTACAGTAGTTCATTGTATGATGACTTTTGA
>JAODAL010013210.1:0-92205 GCA_025379985.1 Phyllomedusa bahiana
CTCCTTAAGGCTTTCCACACAACAGGTTTTTTCAAGTCAGAACCCACATGGTTTCCCCACTAAATTTTCTTTAAAAACCAAAAGAAAACCACAAAAAAAATTGTCTTGATTTCTAAAACACATATTTACACCGGTCAGTTTTTTGCTGTAGAAAACATGTTCAATGTTTTGTTGCATTACCAGTGGGAAATAGGGATGGGTAAAAGCCTTGTGTAAATCCTGCCTAAAACATTTGTATGTGGTTTTCAACATGGATTTGTGTACAAAATCACATAGCCATTGAATGAGACATTTTTATGACTGCAAACCACAAATTAAAAACCTACCCTAAGTCCATATGCAGTACCATGTTGTCTGATGTGGTTTTGCACAGAATTTTACTTTTTGTAAGATGAATATTAGGAATAAAAAGCTTTTTTGATGAAAAAGCGTTGAACAGGCCACATGTTCCCATGGGAAAGTCTAAATTGATACATTTTCAATTTTGTATACATTAATTTTGGGGTTTTTTGTTAGTTTCGTTTAAATTTTCTTTGCTGGATGTCAGATACGCCTTCCAGAGCTGCTGTTTTGATGTGACCTGCCTCCCATCCTCATAGATCTTTTGTTTGAGGATGCTCCATAGGTTCTCAGTTGGGTTGAGGTCTTGGGAAGATGGTGGTAACACCATGAGTTTCTCTCCTTTTTATGCTATAGGGCCCACATGAATGAAACTTTTTTGGTCTAAAACCCCCTTTTTTCCCACAGAAACCAGGGGGAAAAAGTTGTTTTAGACCAAAACTTTTCATAATGGGGCCCCCATGCAACCATTGACTTTGAGGTCATCTTTGCACATGAGGGGGACTTTTTCCTGCATAAAGTTTGATTTTGCTATGGAAGGCAGGGTTTTCTTCTTTTTGCCAGGGAAGGAAGGTCACAGAACTCTTTATACTCCGCAGAGGTCATTTTCACACTTTCAGGGACCATAGTAGATCTCCCCCCATGATTCCGGCCCAAAACATGACTTCTCCACCTACTTGTCTTGCTGGAAAATCCGAACTGTCCCAAGGAAGACAATCAGCTTTAGGGGTAGAGCTACTGCCACAGCAGTGGGGCATGCTGCTACGGGGGCCTGGGCCCCAGGTCAGCATATTTCCTAAAGCCTACGTGTGTGTAAGGATTCAGGGCCCTGGATCTTCAAGTTTAAGCTGTTTATGTAACTTTGCTCCCTGCTCCTCCAATCAGCCAGCGGTCATAGGCTACATAAGGCCCATGGCATAGACATCAGGGGGTGCTCGACCCCTGGTGCACCCACTGAAGCCTCTTTCAGCACTTGTCGGAAGGAGAAAAGTGAATTTATTTTTTTATTTTAACAATGGAGGGATCATGGGGGGGTGAATCTACCTACCCACTTGGGGGCCCACCTTCCTTGAACCTACCTACCTGGGGCCTTCCTGCCTACCTTGGGAATATCTGTGTACCTAGTTGGGGAGTACCTACTTACCTGCCTGGGAATATCTACCTACTTGGGCCCTACCTACCTACCTAGGGCCTACCTACCTACTTACCTACCTAGGGAATATATACCTACTGACTTGGAGAGTATCCGTCTACCTACCTAGGGCATACCTACCAACCTGGGGAAGATCTACCTACCTACCTCACCGGGGACCGCCTACTTACGTCTAGCTGGGGCTTTACCTACTGGCGGCCCTACCTACTACATTGGTCTTACCTACTTACTTGGTGGCCTATCCAGGTACTGAATTGAGGGGCTTACTACCTAATAGGATAGTTTTGCTAACTAATTTTGAGGGTAATTTGTTTAATTGGGGTCTAATTACCTAAAAGGAGGTCTACCTATCTGCATCATTAGACTTTGTCTGGGTCCATTTCTTTAATAAAATGATCAAAGAAGGCTGATGTCGGGGAGTGTTTATTTAATTAAAGTTGTTTTTTTTTAAACCATTTTTAGTGTTCGCAATACAAGTATCTGACAGATGCCTTTCCATTACTAGTGCTGGGGCTTGTTGTCAGCGAGTGGTATTTTTTTTGTCCTCCAAGGCTGAAACTTATCCCCTGTCAGTATTACCCCAGTTCCCAACACACTAGAGGTACTAGGTTGCCGTTAGAGCAGACCATCTAATGTGATGGTCTGTTTCTGAGGCACTGGTATTCTTAGGGCCCAATTGGGGAAACCTGTAGAAAAACAGAAAAACTGCAAAAAGCATGACAGTACTAAACTCCATCCTGTGAACAGCCTGTGGCTGATCTTCTGTGGGGCAAGGAAAGGAGTTTAGCCCGTACAAGATGAAGAGTTCAGGCCAGAGCCGAAACACAATATCCAGGGAGTTGGTCCTCTGTTAACCCCTAAAAGACTGCTAACCCCTCACCTCTATCTATCACTAAATGGGGGGTTTGTACAGAGGTGTAGAACAGGTAGGAAGAAAGTGAGAAATAGTAGCAGTAGGATTGTAAATATATATAATATATATATATAATATATATAATATATATATATATATATATATATATTTTATATATATATATATATATATATATAATATGTGTGTGTATATATATATATATATATACACAGTTTTATGAACTAGTACAATGAGCAGCTACTTTGTCATATCTATCTATCTATCTATCTGTCTAGATAGATAGATAGATAGATAGATAGATAGATAGATAGATAGATAGATAGATAGATAGATAGATAGATAAAGTAGCTGCTCCTTGTATTAGTCATTAACTGTATGACTCTTACTAAGAGGTACTGGTATATTCTCACTTCAGGGGGGTCCATTAAAAAGTTTGATATGGGACCCAGCCCGTCTAGTTATGCCCCTGTTCAGGTGTATATGATCTGCAAGGATGGATTTTACTTTACTAACTAGCAGACAAATTTTCTGCAGATGTAACTCTGGTGCAGTGACCATCCATGTTCTTATGCGCCCCATACACACGTTATGCAGTTCCCTGAACTAATGGGTTAGACACATCTGGTAGCCCTTACCCCCCCCCCCCCTCCCCTTTTCTTCTTTTTAGCCTGCATTCACCATTCACATCAATGGCACATGATGCTCTGCAGTTCCCACATCACTTATTCACAATATCGACATTTGTCCTCTCACAATACACTTTCACCAAGGCAGCATACGGACAGTTCACAAACTGCGCAGTTTCAGAAATACAGCCAACCTTAACCTGAGAGCCAATAATCATCCTTTTTGCAACTCTGATAAATCACCCCTTTTTTCCATGACAGCTACGAGGGATATGTGTGCAGACAGCCTATCACTCACCTTATATACCCACCAAGCCAGCTCACCACACTTGACTTCCTTCATGACTTACACGCTGCCGAACTCGAAGGTAGGAAGTGGCCCTAATAATATGACTCAACTGTGCATTATGTTACTGATTATATTATTGATTTTAAAGAACCTTCGGGATAGCTTGCTTTTAGATGCTGGTGTATGTATAGATTTTAATTTCCCCAGCACAGACCTTTCTGCTGCATTGCACAACGCCTGTGGCTATGGTTACATTGTCTGCTTTTCAAAAATTGCTGAGGATCTTGTAACTGAGCGCCACCACTCAAGTGAACTCTGGAAGATCATTATGTTATAGTGTCCTGCAGCAGTCAAAAGGAATGGTGACATTTTGCGATTAGCCTGCAAGGTGCATAGAAGCTTCCTTTATTATAAATTCACAGTGAGACTACGAAAGGCAGCTAGCTAGCAAAATCCAAAAACATTAAATCTGATCGCTTGCAATAAGCACTTGAAGAAGTGGCTGGAGAGACAGGAAAGCTTCCCTTTTATTCCCTGGCTGACCCTGATCTGATATACGGCTGAGGAGACGTTATGTAACATATCATGGAGGCTTTTTGTAAATAAGTGTCTTTATTTCTCACTTAAGTAAATGCAGGCTAACCGAAAACCCGTATGGCTGCAGATATAATTCATTACCACTAGGGAGGTTTAGTGCAAATCTCATTACATGCATAATATGTCTGTCAGAGCTTGAAAAATATGGCTCTCAGATGGAAGCTACTTACCTCAAGAAGGGAAATGAATAGACGGGAAAATAATTGTTCTTTCAATTCTTCTTAAGGCGACTGCATCCCCTGACAATATACAGGACTGTCTATACGGTCTGGAAAACAACTTGGTCGTAGGCATTTATTTGGCTGAATCTAATTGTCAAGGAAAGGGCAGAGTTGTTGTTTTGTTACTTTTAGGGCAAAATCCGTTTATTGCAAATTTTTTCTGATTAAAAATCAGTTCTGTCTGAATGAGATTATGCAGGCATTTCCAACACTTATTGCCGTAGGGAAACTTAAACCCATTTTCCTTATGTAAATATGTTTAAAATATAACTTTTATTCAATTATTTACGAATAAAAGAAAATCTATTCAATCTCACCCCGAACAGTTAAAAATATAGGTAGTCCCTGGGTTATGAACGGGACAGGGACTGTAGGTTTGTTCTTAAGTTGAATTTTTGTATGTAAGTCGGAACAGGTATATTTATTAAATGTAACTCCAGCACTAAAGTTTTTTCTTTGTTTCAGATAGAGCAGTTTATACATTTGTTTTGCTGTCTGTGCCCCTGTTAAGAAGATTTCACCTCATGTGTTGCTGTGGCATGCTGGAACTTGTTGTTCCACAGCTACTATCTGCTGTGGAACATGGAACTACAAGTGCCAGCATGTCCCATAATTCTCCATTTGTAACTAGGGGACAGATGTAAGTCGGAACGGTGTAAGTCGAGGACTGCCTGTAACCAAAATACTGTCCCACTTGTTGTAATCATTCACTAATTTGTATCATATCTTTCTATCCTAAATAGGCAATAACAAATAACCCCTATACCCCAGATGACGCCATTGATGGGATGAAGTATGTTGGGAGGAGAGAGGGAGGGGGTTGTGTTACAGATCCTACTGCAGATCCTACATTGATTACGTTGAGATAGTTGTCATGTCTCATTTGAAGTACTAAAGCAGAAAAAATGTCAGCTCACTACTCCAATGTATGCAGACTGCACGGATCCACAAGGCAGGCACCTGAGGAATCACAGCAAGAGAAGAAAGTGATCCAGCAATCTTTAGAAATCAATTCTTCCATTATTGAAACAAATCTATAAAAACGTGGCATAGCTTTTTTGCCTGCCTGACTATGCCACGATTTTAAAGATTTGTTTCACTAAAAGAAGCCTTGATTTTTAAATTTTCCTTGATCACTTTCTTCTCTTGCTGTTACATTAGGGTGTGTCCACACGACAAATGTCAAAATACTTATCGGATTCTGAATCTTAAAACCGAAAAGGAGTCCCATTCATCTTTCTGGGACCTGGATGTGGATCCATCATGGAAATCATTATAATAATAATAATCATTATTTATATAGCGCCAACATATTCCACAGCACTTTACAATTTAGAGGGTATATATACAGACAAACAAACTCTACACAATAAAAAGTTACTTATAGATCAGACACAAGGTGCGAGGGCCCTGTTCACAAGAGCTTACAATCTATGTGAGAATAGGAGTGAGACAAAAGGTGAAAAGTGCTTGGTTTACATAATGGTACGGCCATGTTTCATAAATATGGGTTAAATTACATAAAAGTGGATGAACCTGCACACAGACCATAGATCTATATACAGATAGGTGCCTGTGAGTGCCCAAGGGCAGGGAGTGGCAGAAATTTGTGACAGAAAGTAGGAGGTTAGCAATTAGGGATCTTGGTAGGCATGCCTAAGAAGATTTATTATCAGGGTGTATCGAAAACTGTGGAGGTTATGAGTGCGTCTGATCATAGAGGGTAGCATGTTCTAGAGAACTGGTGCAGAACATGTGAAATCTTGGAGACGGGCATGTGAGGTTTGGATGATTGAGGCATGTAATCTAAGATCATCAGCAGAGCGCAGGGAACGGCTAGGGTGGTAGACAGAGATGAGGGAGGAGATGTAGAGGACACAGCACTGTGGAGAGACCAGATAGGGTGGTAAGAGAGGAGAACCAAACCCTAAGGAACCCCAACAGCAAGAGAGAGAGGAGAAGAAGTAGAACCTGCAAATGAGATACTGAATGAACGGTAAGAGAGGTAGGATGAGAACCAAGAGAGAGCAGTGTCCTGGATGCCAATGGCACTGAGCATGCTGAGGAGAAGGTGGTGATCCACAGTGTCAAACGCTGCAGAGAGATCCAAGAGAAGAAGCAACAACAAGTAGTTGCCCTGAGATTTAGCTTTGAGGAGGTCATTTGAGACTTCAGCTAAAGCAGTGTTTGTGGAGTGTAAATTGTGGAAACCTGATTGCAGAGGGTTGAGAAGAGATTTAGATGAAAGAAAGCAGATTAGGCGAGAGTAGACCAAGAGTTCCTGGAGTTTAGAGATGAAGGGCAGGTGAGAGATTGGTCGGTAGTTGGAAGCGCAGGACGGGTCCAGAGTGGGCTTTTTTAGTAAAGGGGTTATAACAGCGTGTTTAAAGGAGGATGGAAAGATCCCAATGGAGAGAGAGAGGTTACAGATTGCAGTAAGTTGAGAGAGGATAGCTGAGGAAATGGACTGTATAAGATATAAGGGAATGGGGTAACTAGACCCGGTAATGGGGCGAGCAGACAGGAGAATCCTGGATACTTCTTCTTCTGTCGTCAGGTCAAATGCTGAGGTCAGACTAGAGGACGTGCAGGGAGGGACAGTATGGACATTACTTTGGGACTGAGATATTTTTCCAGATACTGTTAATTTTGTCTTTGAAGTGAGTGGTCAGGTCTTCATCTCAGAGGTCAGTGACCAGGGTCTGAGCCTTAGGCCTGAGGTAGGAGTGGAAAATTGTGTAAAGTTGAGATGAGGGAGGTGAAATATTCTTGTTTGGCGCAGTGAATGGCAGTGTGGTAAATCCTGAGCATGAATTTGTAGTGGAGGAAGTCTTACTTTCTCCACAGACACTCAGCACACCTGGAACATTGCTGCAGAAAGAATGGTACAGGGTGGTTGACAGCGTTTCATTGTATTGTTTAACATCCAGATCAGGACAGGAGACAGAGGAGATTGGGCTCAATGAGGACTGTATGGTGTCCATGAGTTCCTGAGTGTTTCTGGAGCGCATATTTCTGAATGTGTGACAAGTAGGTTTTTCCAGAGAAGTCTGAGAATTAGTGATAGTTAAGTAGATAAGGTTATGATGATCATAGAGCACATAAGGTGAATAGAAACTGAGCAGAAACAGCAGAAGACCAGATCAAGAAAGTTCCTATCTTTGTGGGTGAGAGAATCTGTAAATTGGGAAATGCCAAGGGAAGATGTTAGGGAAAGAAACTGAGAGGTTGAAGAAGATATGGGGTTGATGAGAGTGGGTATTTCAGTGAAGAGGAAGTGAGGGAGCAATGCAGTGAAATGACCAAGAAACTATCAGGGTGAGCCAAGGGGTCTGTATACAACTGCCATTCTTGGAGAAAATGGCCGAAAGTGAGGATGTGGACCTCAAAGGAGCGGAAGGTGTGATAGGAATGACTTGGTACTTGCAGTGTGAAGAAAGAAGTATGTAAACTCCTCAGCCTTGCCCGTTCTCAGATCTGAGGGTGTGGGTGAAGTGTAGGCTTCCATAGGTGAGAGCAACAGCTGGAACCATGTCTCTGTGAGAGCTAGCAGGTTGAGAGAGTTATAGACAGATAGGTCATAAAGAGAGAGAGGGAAGACAGAGATACATGTTTAAGTATAATTTTATTCAAGTGGCCAGCCCCTTTAACTCCATGCAACATATGTAGGTCCTTTACTACCATCAAGGGGATACCACAGTCATTATCTACATCTTTTAGTCTTGCTCTTTGGATGACCCAAAATGTCCATGAATTACATAGCTAACTGATTTCAATGGGAACAATGGACTACAAATAATTCCTTGCTGCACTGTGAGGAAGAATGGGGAACTCAGGGCCCTCATTTTAGCAATCAGTGAGGGTCCCAGCAATCAGACATATCACCTCTCTATTAGAGAGGTGATAAATGTGACAATTCCTTGAAGGGGTTCAATACAACAACTCTCTAAGAAATTTGAGAGGTTGTCTCATACCATATTGTTTGTATCACTGGTTAGTATTAAAGCATAAATCCCCTGTAAGAGGGTTTACCATAAGCTTTACATTAATGGTTTGTCCTGAAGCCTATTCATGCATGGTCCCGGTGTTGTGATCATAACATGGAGCTAACAGATGCTCGTCCAAAACACTACCAACAAGAAAATTTTCACTGAATCAACTATTAAAACTTCTCCAAAGGCAACGCCGATGTTATCCATGAGGTGAGAATTCCAATGATACCCAAATCCTTCAGCAATGAGACATCACTGGATCAGAAAACACATAAAATCTAACCATGAATTTAAGATCATTGTATTCTTCTAGCAAATCTGAAGTCCATTAGACTAGTTCAAGTGGAACTCCTCTTTAAATATCCCATTATTACAACTTTTAATGCATGCCCCTTTAATTAAAAAAAAAGTGTTTGTCCATTCTCAATAACCAGTAGAAAGTTCATTTTTAGTGTCAGTGATTTGATATGAAATACCTCTTTGTATTTGAGGTAGATATCCCAAAATTAAATTAAAATCCCAAAACTGAAAAACATCTAAGATCCTTTTAACAGAGCTGGGCATAAAACAGAGTGACGTGTTTGATTCCTTTTTCTCTTATCTCAAATGAAGGATAAGAAGGATTACATTCTACTTTGGGTCTAAAGACTGCTAGATTGTTCAATCTGTTAAAAAAATATTTTCCCACAAAGTCTCTGGTGTGATGAATCCCGAATAATGCAGCATTAAACTGGCTGGAAAGTAAGTTGTTATGCTTTGCCCTTGGATAAGTTGTTTTACCTTCAATAAGCTGAATAATTGCTCATGCAGTAAGCAGTTTGCAGTTTTACCTCAAATCTCTCCCAAAATCAGAATACCACTGACGTCCAAGCCAATCCCCAGAACCATAATAATCTCAAAGCTATAGGTCAATTTATATTTAAATCAGAATGTCAAGCATTGTATAAAGCATTTCATTGACAAAGTGTGAATATTGCTTGAAGGAGTTGCTCGGATGAAAAAAAAAAATGTAAACAATATCTTTCCCAAAGTTAGGCATTTTAAAAATGTGTAAAAAAAACACGACAATTTTTGGGGTATATTCACAGCTCAATGGCTGGGCTAGACTGAACCCAGTAGCAGGCAAATCTGGCCTATATACTACCTAGGAAAAATTAACAGGTGCAGCTATTTGCTGAGCAGCAGCTCACACACCCCACTGCTAGGGGAACAATTAGATGATAAAAAACTGCACATTAACTTAATACCTGTTCACACCAGCATGCAGAAAAGCCACAGTATAATGCATGGGAGATTGCACAAATGCAAAGATACCAATAAAACAACCACTCACATGCCCTCCTTGCATGAGGGGGGTGGTTGCTGGTACTACAATTACATATAAATAAGGCGATACAGAAGGGTGACATATATACAGATATGTGTGGTGCACCATACTGGCTTACAACCTATTAGTGACACCCATACTATTATATCAGGCAGGCTGCCCAGCACTTTCTGGGTGTCCAACACAAAACATAGGCACCCTCCGCTTCCCAGCACTGTTGGGCAGATAAAAAATATGACATACTGGAAAAATGTAAAATATGAGGTATTAGTTGGTACAAGGGCCCAGGTACGCAGGCGCGCAAACAACGGCAACGGTCCTCATGTTTTGCGAGTCCGTACACTAACAATTTACAGAAAAAATACATACAAAAAATGGGACATTACTTACTCAAAAAAACACGATAATTTTTTGGGCCATATTCACAGCTCAATGGCTGGACCAGATTGAACCCAGTAGCAGGCATGTTTTGTTGTGTTTTTTTTAGTAAGTAATGTCCCATTTTTTGTATGTGTTTTTTCTGTAAATTATTAGAGTATGGAATCGCTAGACATGAGGACCGTTGCCGTCGGTTGCGAGCTTGAGTACTGGGGCCCATGTACCAACTAATAACTCATATTTGACATTTTTCATTGAGCTGTGAATATGGCCCAAAAAATTGTCATGTTTATTTGAGTAAGTAATGTCCCATTTTTTGTATGTATTTTTGTAATGTACTTTCACAATTTTTGGGGGGCTCCCTGCCATTCTACATCGGCTGATTTAGAACAGGAAGTTCAATAGTCTGTTCATCTAGACCAGAGGTCTCAAACTCGACCAGGCAAATGGGCCAAACAGAAAAAATATTGTAAATTGTGAGGATCCTTTTAAGTTATTGCCCAGGTCGTTAGGCATACGGCAGTACAAAAAAATGGATACTTTTATTTGTGCAATAATCATTTATAATGGGGAAAGGGTGGTGTACAAAGCAGCATATGACTTATGCCAACTGTCAGTAATGAGGGAAACAATCTCCATAAAACTTGCAGTTTATTCTTTTAAAATGCTTGTTAAGCAGACATAGGAACAAATTATAAAAAAGAAAAACCACCTAAGCGTTTTAGGCTCGTTGTCGGCCCTTACTCTTAGCCATACTTCTACTAGTCGCCTGATACTTTATAAAGCTAGTCAAATGGTTAATACAATGGGGCACTTTATTTAAGCCACTTGTGGTAGAATTCCGTCACAATTTGCACCATTGATCACATCTTTTAGACATTTTTCAAGACACTTCAACCCCTTCTGTGTCCGAAAAAAGGGCGGGGCTCTGTAGAAGGGGCGTGGTTTTATAAAAGGTGGAATCGCTTAGCATTCTCCACATGATGTAGCCAAATTTTGGTGCAGTTAGTGGCATAACTTTAAAAGGAATAAAGTTAGATTAGAAGGTTCAAACATGCGCCAGTGTATCAACACTTTTATACAGTACATGTGGCGCATTGTAAGACTGTCTGGTCTAACGTTACACTATCTAAGAGTTAGACAGTATTCATTAACAGTCTGGCACACAGACTCCACCAAACAGCTGAGGCACGTTTCCAGAATTGCAGAACACCGCTGGAAGAAAACCCGCTCCACTGATGACTTTGCCTCATACCGTGTTTCCCCGAAAATAAGACACCCCCGAAAGTAAGACATAGCAGATATTTTGTTGAATTCCCTATAAGGTCCCCCCTCCCCCCCCAAAATAAGACATAGCGGAAATCAGTAGAGGGTTGAAGGACCTGTGAAGGGAGGTCATGTGACTGATGTCACCACAGGTCCCGAACATCAGAGGGAAGAGGGGAGAGAACAGAGCAATGATCCTGACACACACACATCTCACAGGAAGGCTGATGGGGAATGCTGGGAATACAAGTCCCAGCATGTCACATTTGCCATCCCTTGAGATAAGTCACTGCAGCTGCCATAAAATGTCCATTACATCATACATGCCAACTCTCCTGCTTTTGGCGGGGGGGAGGGTCCCATAATGGGGTCACCTCGCCACCGCAAAGTTGGCAAACTCCGCGCCAGCAGGCGGCGGGGGTTCTTTAAATGGCCGCGGCGACAGAGTAGCGCTAGTGCGCTACTCTGGCGCCGCCGGGCCGTTCCTACAGGCGGGTGAAGCGGCCACCGCGTCCGCTCACCCGCCCGGAGACTCTCACTGTGCAGGGAGGAGGCAGGAGGGATCGTTCCCCTCCTCCCTTCTCCCCCTGTATGTACAGCGCCTGGTGTGCGCTGTACATACAGATCGGGGGCGCAGGTGGAGTGACGCGGGTTTGCATAACTCCCTGCGAGCTGAGGAGATCGGTGGGGAGTGGAGCTGGTCGCGCTGCAGGGAGCTGGGAGGTAAGTGCTTTATTATTTTATTTTTATTAGCTTTGGGGGGATCTACTGGCAACAAAAGGGGGGATCTCCCGGTAACAAAGGGGGCATCTACCGGCTATAACAAGGGGTGACTACTGGCTATAAAAAGGGGGGGCTACCCGGCTATAAAAGGGGGGACTACCCCCGGCAAAACAAGGGGTGACACCTGGCTTTTAAAAAGGGGGACTACCGGCTAAACAAGGGGGGACTACCCGGCTATAACAAGTTGGGGGTACCCGGTATAACAAGGGGGGGTTTCCGGCTATAACAAGGGGGGATACCTGGCTATAACAAGGGGGGCTACTGGCTATAAAAAGGGGTAATACCTGGCATAAAAGGAGGACTACCTGGTTAAAAGGGGGGAACCCGGCTTAAAAAAGGGGGCTACCTGGCATAAAAGGGGGGATACCTGGGATAACAAGTTGGGACTATGGCTTTTAACAAGGGGGGCTACTGGGTATAAAAAGGGGGGATACCCGGCTATAACAAGGGGTGACTACCCCGGCTTTTTAAACAAAAGGGGGGGGTCCCGGGTTAACAAGGGGAGCACCTGGCTTAAACAGGGGGGGGCTACCGGCTATAAAAGGGGGGACTACGGTTATAAAAGGGGGCAAAAGGCTATAAAGTTTTGGGCTACCCGGCTATAAAAGGGGGGACCCTGGCTATAAAAAAAGGGGGGATACTGGCTATAAAAAGGGGGGGGTTTACCGGCTATAACAAGGGGGGGCTACCCGGTATAAAAGGGGGGATACCTGGGTAAACAAGGGGGACTACCCGGCTTAAAAAGGGGGGATACCGGCTATAAAAGGGGTGACTACCCGGCTATAACAAGTTTGAATCCCTATAACAAGGGGTGACACCCCGGCTATAACAAGGGGGGGCTACCTGGGTATAAAAAGGGGGGCTACCTGGCTTAACAAGGGGGGATGGCTATAAACAAGGGGGGGCTACCCGGGTAAACAAGGGGGGAAATACCGGCTAAAAAATGGGGTGACTACCTTTGGGATAACAAGGATGACTAAACCCGGGCTAAAAAAGGGGGGATACCCGGCTATAAAAGGGGGGACTACCTGGTATAACAAGGGGGGGTACCTGGTATAACAAGGGGTGCTACCTGGTTATAACAAGGGGGGGCTACCTGGCTATACAAAGGAGTGATACCTGGCTTAAAAAGGGGGTGACTACCCGGCTAAAAAAGGGGTGAAATACCTGGGATACAAGGGGGGAAAATGGCTATAACAAATTTGGACTACCTGGGTATAACAAGGGGTGACTTTTCCCGGCTAAACAAAGGGGGGCACCTGGTTATAACAAAGGGGGGGATACCGGGGATAACAAGTTGGGACTACCCCGGCTATAACAAGGGGGTACCCGGCTATAACAAGGGGGGACTACTGGCTATAACAAGGGGTGACTAACTGGGTATAAAAAAGGGGGGATCCTGGCATAACAGGGGGGGTACCTGGCTATAACAAGTTTGGGACTACCCCGGCTTTAAAAAAGGGGTGACTACCTGGAAAAAAGGGGGGGGACACCCTGGGTATAAAAAAGGGGGGGGGACTACCTGGCTATAAAAAAGGGGGAAACCGGGTATAAAAGGGGTACCTGGGATAACAAGGGGGGATACCTGGCTATAAAAAAAGGGGGATACTGGTATAACAAGGGGACTACCGGGTATAAAAAGGGGTGACTACTGGCTATAAAGGGGTGATACCTGGCTATAAAAATTTGGACTACTGGCAAAAAAAGGGGACTACCCGGCTATAACAAGGGGGATACCCGGCTATAAAAGGGGGGGCTACTGGCTATAAAAAGGGGGTTACCCGGATTAAAAAAAGGGGGGGCTACCGGCTATAACAAGGGGGGATACCGGCTATAACAAAAGGGGGAACCTGCTATAACAAGGAGTGCTACCTGGCTATAACAAAGGGGGGGGTACCTGGCTTTAAAAAAGGGGGGACTACCTGGCTATAACAAGGGAGGCTACCTGGCTATAACAAGGGTGACTACCTGGCTATAACAAGGGTGACTACCCGGCTAAAAAAGGGGTTTATACTGGTATTAAAAGGGGTTTATACCTGGCATATAAAAGGGGTGATCCCGGCTATAAAAGTTTGGACTACCCGGTAAACAAGGGTTGCTTCCTGGCTATAAAAAGGGGGGACTACCTGGCTATAACAAGGGGGGGCTACCTGGCTATAACAAGGGGTGAATACCTGGCTATAACAAGGGGGGGCTACCTGGCTATAACAAGGGGTGACTACCTGGCTATAACAAGGGGTGACTACCTGGCTATAACAAGGGGGGACTACCTGGCTATAATAAGGGGGAGGCTACCTGGCTATAACAAGGGGGGACTACCTGGATACATTAAGGGGGGACTGCCTGGATACATTAAGGGGGGCCTCTACCTGGCTACAACAAAGGGGGCCTCTACCTGGCTACAACAAAGAGGGCCTCTACCTGGCTACAACAAAGGGGACCTCTACCTGGCTACAAAAAAGGGGGCCTCTACCTGGCTCCAACAAAGAGAGCCTCTACCTGGCTACAACAAAGGGGGGGGCTACCTGGCTATAACAAGGGGTGACTACCTGGCTATAACAAGTTGGGACTACCTGGCTATAACAAGGGGGGCTACCTGGCTATAACAAGGGGGGACTACCTGGCTATAACAAGGGGTGTCTAACTGGCTATAACAAGGGGGGACTAACTGGCTATAACAAGGGGGTTACCTGGCTATAACAAGGGGTGACAACCTGGCTAAAACAAGGGGGGACTACCTGGCTACAACAAGGGGGGCCACTACCTGGCTACAACAAGGGGGGCCGCAACCTGGCTACAACAAAGGGGACCTCTACCCGGCTACAACAAAGGGGGCCTATACCTGGCTATAATAAGGGGGGCCTCTACCTGGCTACAACACGGGGGGCAACTACCTGGCTACAACAAGGGGGGCAACTACCACGCAGTACACCGCCGCCATCGCAAGCAAGTCACGTCAGGGGTAGCGACCTGGTAGCCTCACGCGGCAGCAAGTCCATCCCACTTTGCGGCGGGCTCTGGTGAATACGGGGGCTACTTAGACTCCGCTCCCTGGCGTGGCTTAACTATCATCGCTTGCGGTGGTCCAGAGAATCCGCCGAAACTTCATAGTACAATCTGGCCTTGGATTCCGCCAGGGTACCTTTGCCTGAACTCTGGGACATCACAACGGCCGTCGCCCAGCAGACCCAGCATATTGACCAGCTCGCGGCCATGATGCAGAACCTTGCGGCCCGTCTACCTTCGCCTGCGGCTGCTGCCGCCACGTCAGCTCCAGTTGCTCCTGCAGCCATTTCTCTATCTGCTCCTGCACTGGGACCTTCTCTGCATCTGCCGCTCCCCTCACGCTATGATGGAGACCCCAAGAAATGCAGAGGCTTCATCAGTCAATGCTCCATCCACATCGAAATGTTGGGGCATCAATTCCCTACCGAGCGGGCTAAGGTGGCCTTCATAATAAGCCTCCTAACGGGCGAAGCTCTGGCCTAGGCCACTCCGCTATGGGACCAAGGAGACCCGTTGAAGGCTAATCTACAAAATTTCCTCCAGAGGTTCCGCTCCGTCTTCGAGGAACCTGGCCGCACCTCCTTCTCTGCCGCAGCTTTGCTCCGTCTCTGTCAGGGCGACTCCACTGTGGATCACTACTCCGTGCAGTTCCGCACCCTAGCCTCTGAGCTGGACTGGAATAATGAGGCTTTGGTGGGGACCTTCTGGCAAGGCCTTTCCGGGCGTATTAAAGACGAACTCGCTGGTCGGGACTTGCCTTCTGCTCTGGACGACCTGATTCGGTTAGCTACCCGAATTGATATTCGGTTTGCCGAGAGACAACAAGAGCTCCGCCTCCAATGGGAGATCGCCCGACAACGCCGGCTACCTCGTCTGGCCCCTGTGTTCCAACGACCTCCACTTCCTCCGCCATTGGTTCCCGAGGACGAACCGATGCAGGTCGAGAGAGCCCACCTGACCCAGGACGAATGCTCGCAGCGTCGTCTGAGGCAGCTATGCTTCTACTGTGGCGGTTCTGGCCACTTCATTGTGGACTGTCCGGTACGTCCGGGAAACTCCTGCACCTAGGGCTCGCAGGAGAGGCATGCCTAGGTGTCAGTGCGGCCTCTCCCCGTCTGACCATTCCCATACTCTGTGGAGTCTCGCCGGACAGCACCTACCAAGCCACCGCCTTCCTGGATTCGGGGTCCGCCGGTAATTTTGTCAGCCAAGCTCTGGTCTCCAAATTTCGTCTCCCGGTGACCCCTCTGCAGAAACCCATGTTCGTCTCCTCTGTCAGTGGCGAATGCCTAAAGGACGCTATTCGGTTCTGCACTGCTCCCCTCAATTTGCAGATAGGCACCCTACACAAGGAGACTTTGAAACTGTTTGTTCTTCCTAGCTCCTCTTCGGAAATCCTCCTGGGCCTTCCTTGGTTACAAGTCCATGCTCCGACCTTGGACTGGAACATGGGCGAAATCATCCGTTGGGTTCCCGCGTGCCACTCGCGATGCATTCCAGTACTCCGTCCTGCTCTATGGCCCGCCTCTGCAAAGTCTAAGAAAGCCTCTGTCGGGTCTGCCCCCTCCGTACCAGGATCTTGCCAATGTTTTTTCCGAAAGACAGGCCGAAACTCTGCCCCCGCACCAGCCATTCGATTGTCCTATTGATCTGCAACCCGGTACTACTCCTTCCCGAGGTAGAGTCTATCCTCTCTCCGTCCCGGAGACTAAGGCTATGTCGGAGTATATCCAGGAGAATCTCCGTAAGGGCTTCATACGCAATTCTTCCTCGCCTGCGGGGGCCCGTTTCTTTTTTGTTGAGAAGAAAGATGGTTCTCTCTGACCCTGTATCGATTATCGGGGACTTAACAAAATTACTATAAAAATTACTATAAAAAAAACCCCTGCCTCTGATCTCGGAGCTGTTCGATCGCCTGCGTGGCGTGAAATTTTTTTTCAAGTTGGATTTACGGGGAGCATATAACCTGATTCGTATTCGTGAAGGCGACGAGTAGAAGACAGCCTTTTATACCAAAGATGGCCATTTTGAATATCTTGTCATGTCATCTGGCCTCTGCAACGCTCCGGCGGTGTTCCAGAAATTTGTCAATGAGATCTTCCGCGACCTCCTCTACGTCTGTGTCATCGTCTACCTAGATGATATCCTAATCTTCTCCCCTGACCTGGAAACTCACCGCCTCAACGTCCGCCAGGTGCTCAAACGTCTCTGTGACCACCAGTTATATGCCAAACTGAAGAAATGTTTGTTTGAACGCACCTCGTTGCCCTTCCTGGGCTACATAGTCTCGGATCAGGGCCTCCACATGGATCCCTCGAAATTGTCTGCGGTCCTACAATGGCCTCGACCAGTGGGCCTTCGCTCTATGCAACGCTTTTTGGGGTTCACAAATTATTACAGACAATTCATCCCGCATTTCTCCACGCTCTTGGCCCCGCTGGTGGCCCTTATGAAGAAAAATGCCAACCCTAAATCCTGGCTGCCAGAAGCCCAAGAAGCATTTGATCTCCTCAAATCAGCATTCACTTCTGCTCCAGTTCTGTCTCGCCCGGACCCGCAGCGCTCCTTTATCCTCGAAGAGGACGCTTCCTCTGTAGGTGCAGGTGCTGTTCTCCTTCAGAAGTCCCCCTCTGGAAAACTGCGTACTTGTGGCTTCTTCTCTAAAACCTTCACGCCTGCCGAAAAAAATTATACAATCGGTGATCGCGAATTACTAGCTATTAAGTTAGCCCTAGAAGAATGGCGGCACTTGCTGGAGGGAGCTCGTCACCCCATCGATATATTCACCGATCACAAAAATCTTCTCTATCTGCAGTCTGCCCAATGACTGAACCCTCGGCAAGCCAGGTGGTCCCTTTTTTTCGCCCGCTTTGATTTTCTTCTCCACTTTCGGCCTGATGGGAAGAACGTCAGAGCAGACGCCCTCTCCAGATCCTCGGACACAATGGGCTTGGAGCCACCTCTACAGCACATAATTCCTCCTGAACGTCTCCTCACGGCGGCCCCTGTGGACCTTCAACATCTGCCTCCTTGGAAGACTTACGTACGTCCTGCCATGCGGCCTCGTATCCTAAAGTGGGGACATGCCTCTCGAACAGCTGGTCACCCTGGAGTCCATAAATCTCTACAACTAATTTCTCGTTATTATTGGTGGCCCACTCTCGCTTGAGATGTTAGAGACTTTGTCCTGGCCTGTACCTCTTGTGCCCATAATAAAGTGCCTCGTCTCAGACCCGCGGACCTGCTTCAGCCTCTCCCGGTGCCAGAAAGACCTTGGTCCCATTTAGCCATTGACTTTGTTACTGACCTCCCGGCCTCCTCTGGAAACACTGTCATCTGGGTGGTGACAGACAGATTTTCAAAAATGGCCTACTTTGTCCCACTGCCCGGGTTACCCTCTGCTCCACAGCTGGCCCAGCACTTTTTCCACCACATTTTTCGGTTGCACGGTCTTCCATTGCATATCGTCTTGAATAGGGGGGTCCAGTTTGTGTCGAGATTCTGGCGGGCTCTATGTGGGCAGTTGCAGATTCAGCTGGACTTCTCGTCTGTATACCACCCTCAGACTAACGGGCAGGTAGAGAGGGTTAACCAAGTGTTAGGTACCTACCTACGACATTTTGTTTCCGCCCATCAGGATTATTGGTCTGACCTCCTCCCCTGGGTGGAATTCTCTTATAATTCTCTAGACTCAGAGTCCGCTGGGGCCTCTCCCCTTTTTGTGGTGTTTGGGCTACATCTCCGCCCGCCTCTCCCTCTGGCTACTTCATGTCATGTCCCTGCCGTGGACGCCCAGGTGCGTGACATCAAGGCACTCTGGCAGACCACGCGACAGGCCCTTCTACGGGCCTCTGCTCGCACCAAAATCCAGGCTGACAGGTACCGTAGACCTCCGCCCCTATTTAAGCCAGGTGATAGAGTTTGGTTTTCCGCCAAATACATCTGCTTCAAGGTGCCCTGTTATAAGTTAGGCCCTAAGTATTTGGGTCCTTTTGTTGTACTTCGGCAACTTAACCCAGTGTTCTACAAGCTCCGCTTGCCTCCTACTCTGCGTATCCCGAACGCCTTCCATGTTTCGCTCCTCAAGCCTGTGGTGCTGAATCACTTCTCCCGTGGATCTGTCTCGCCTTCTCCTGTGGCCAACGCCGATAACATCTTTGAAGTCAAGGAGGTACTGGTGGAGAAGACAGTGAGGGGGAAGCGGTACTTTCTTATTGACTGGAAGGGGTTCAGGCCGGAGGAGCGTTCGTGGGAACCTGAGGGCAACCTGTCACCTGACCTTCTCTCCAAGTTCCGTAAAAAGAGGGGGAGACCTAAGGGGGGGGGGGTTATGTCATGGGGGCTGGCACGGTTGGTCCTATATAAGGAATACGCCCCCAGAACTCTCTGCCAGTTTGTTGGTGTGCTTTTAGTGAGTCTTGAGTATTGGAAGTCCTGTCTGATTATCCGTGTACCAGTCCGTTCCGCTATGTTTCCTGACCTTGCCTGTTTGCCGCCTGCCCTGACCTTCTGCCCGTCTCTGACCATGAACCTCTGCTGCCCATCCTGACCGTCTGCCTGTCCCCGACTACGCTTCTGGATTACGATTCTGTACCACTCAGTACCCCGGCCACCATCGCAAGCAAGTCACGTCAGGGGTAGCGACCTGGTAGCCTCACGCCTCAGCAAGTCCATCCCGCTTTGCGCCGAGCTCTGGTGAATATTGGGGGCTACTTAGACTCTGCTCCCTGGCGTGGCTTAACTATCATCGCTTGCGGTGGTCCAGTGAATCCACCAAACCCTCACATATACACACTAGTATAGCATGCTATAATTTATTCATGGAAAAATAAGACATCCCCTGAAAATAAGACATAGTGCAGCTTTAGGAGCAAAAATTAATTTAAGATGCTGTCTTATTTTAGGGGAAAGAGGATACAAACAATCACTCCACACATTTAAATTGCACTCACACTAGCCAAACAGGATTACTTCACCACTCTCATATCCTCTCTCACAACCCCAGACAACTGTTCCACACCTTCAACTCTCTCCTCTGTCCACCAGCACCTCCTCCCCCATCTCTGCTTTCAGCAGATGACTTTGACATTCACTTCCTACACAAGATCAACCTCATCAGAGAAAGCTTCAGCCCGCAGTCCCCGGCGCCCTCCTTTATACCTGTTCTTCCTCCTTAACTTGCTTCCCCACTGTTACTCATAATAATCTTTCTTCTCTACTGTCCAAATCCAACTTCACTACCTGTAATCTTGGCCCACTGCCATCCCACCTCATCCCTGACCTTAGTGCTGCTATCATCCCAGCCTTCACCCACCTTTTCAACCTATCGCTAACCTATTCTCTTTCTCCTTTAAACACGATACTATCACACCCATCCCTAAAAAAAATCTCTTGTCCTCTCCTCTCTGTCCAACTATCGCCCCATCTCACTGCTCCCTTTTGCCTCCAAACTCCTTGAGCAGCATGTCTATCTTGAGGTGTCCTCCCTCCTCTCTTCCAACTCTCTTCTTGACCCACTACAATCTGGTTTCCGACCCCAATACTCTACTGAAACCGCCCTAACCAAGGTCACCTAGCAACTGCTAAAGCCTCACGGCATTACTCTGTCCTTCTCCTTCTAGACCTGTCCTCTGCCTTTGACACTGTCGACCATTCCCTCCTGCTACAATTCTTCTCCTTCCTCCGCATAACAGACTTAGCTCTTTCCTGCATTTCCTCACTGATCAGACATTCAGCGTCTCTCATTCTCACTCCACCTCCTCCCCCCGACCACTCTCTGCTGGTGTCCCCCAGGAGTCAGTCCTGGGCCCACTATTCTTCTCTCTTTACACTCTTGGCCTTGTTCAGCTCATAGCTTCACACAGCTTTCACTACCATCTATATGCTGACGACACCCGACTCTACATCTCCGGCCCAGATGTTAACCTTCTGATCTCCTGGATCAATGACTGTCTATCATCCATCTCCTCCTCCTCCCATCTCCTAAAACTAAATGTGGAGAAAACTGAATTCATTATCTTTCCACCGTCTCACACTATCCCTCCCCCTGATCTCTCTATCTCAGTCAATGGCTATACACTCTCACCTGTTCAGCAAGTCCGCTGCCTTGGCATAATCTACTCCTCCTTTGTCTTTCAAAGCACACATCCAAGCCCTTACCTGTGCCTGCCACTTCCACCTGAAAAATACCTCTCACATCTGCTCATTCCTCAACTTTGGCACTTCAAAAATGCTAGTCCATGCCCTTGTCATCTCCCACCTAGACTACTGCAACATCCTTCTCTGTGGCCTCCCGTCTAACACTCTTTTTCTCTTGTTCCTCTTCAAACCATTCTCAACTCTGCTGCCTGTCTTATGCACCTCTCTTCTCACTGCTCCTCTGCCTCTCCCCTCTGCCAATACCTTCACTGGCTACCCATTGCCCAGCAAATTCATTTCAAGTTACTAACCATGACCTACAAGGCTCTCCATAACCTCTCCCCTCCATACATCTCTGCCTTAATCTCCAGATATCTCCCCTCACGCAATCTCCACTCCTCACAGGACCTTCTTCTCTGCTCTCCTCTTGTCAGCTCCTCACACAACCGTCTCCAAGATTTCTCTCGTGCTTCCCCCATACTCTGGAACTCACTGCCCCAACACATCAGACTCTACTCCACCTTCACCAGGTTCAAAAGTGACCTGAAAACCCATCTCTTCAGGATTGCCTATAACCTGCAATAACCCTGCTGCCACTGTGCTACCCCACAAACATGTCTGCCCCTCACCTTCCTATCTCTTTCCTCCTCCTTGTAGATTGTAAGCCTTCGCGGGCAGAGTCCTCTCTCCCTCTGTGCCAGTTGTAGTCATTCATTGTAATTATTGTACTTTTTTGACATCTGTTATGTATGTATTACCCCCCTTGAATGTACAGCGCCATGGAACCAATGGTGCTTTAAAATAAATAAATAAATAAATAATAATAATAATAATAATTAATTAACCTTGTTATGTTCATACAAAAGACAAATACAAGGATATTAATGAATATAAATAGTAGTCAATATCTATTATTGCAGAATAAAATAATCTCTTTTATTCATACCATAGGAAACACGGTTAAGCACCTTTCTCCTATAATCATCACACTGAAGAGGTGTAGACACTCTTTCAATTCCATGAACATTGAGACTAGCAGTATTTCCAGAGTATATCAGTGGTATTAGTCACCATATGGTAGTGATATGTAGGGTATTATTTGGTCTTTGTATATTGTTGTTATTGGTTGTATTGGTCTTGGTACACTGAGTTGGTCAGTAATATTATGGTGGTATTGGTTAGTCACTACAAAGTGGTGACATGTGGTGATGTTGTAGTATTTTCTTCTTGGCCCTTGTATACGTAAGGCTATATTCACACGGCTTATTTTGGGGCGCATTTCGCCATGTATTTCTCAGCATACTGCTCTCTAATATGAGCTAAATGTGCCCCATAATTACGGTAATCCATAGTTCTCATAGAGAACTATGGATTACTCCTCCTCTCCTTGCTCGTACAATACGATCGTATTGTTCGCGTGGGGAGATAAGTGACATGAGCAATGCATGTATATGGGGCCGGCGGACTGTCGCCCCCCATGTCGCAGAAGTACCTGCCGATCAGCGTGACTCCCGAACACCAGGCGTAAGCCGTGTGAACATACCCTAAAGATAACATATCAATTAATTTATTTTTTTGGGTGAGGCATTTGCTTTGGCTGCATGGGGCCCTGATGGCCTTGCAGGCCAGGATCATATTTTTAATAGTGATTATATTTTTTTTTACAGGTTTCCCCTTTAAACTACATTGGACGATATCGGAGCAGCATTGGATCATTTTTTAAAATGAATTAAACAAAGAGAGATGTTTATTAAAGCATGTTTGTGTAATTGATTGAGTGTCTTTTGAAAGGTAACATAATTTTATAATGTTGGAAGGACACACCTGAAACTTGGCTTTAAAGGGGTTTTCTCACTAATAAGATTAGCTTTCAACATGAAGTGACAGTTAAAGGAAGACTTTCTAAATGCATTGGTCAATAGATTTGACTTTAGTCATGAAGTAAGAGATATTTTATGTGTTCTGAGTGCACACAGGTTTCTGTGCTTACCTGGTTCCCTGACCTAAACTCTGCTATCTGATTAGAGCAGAATGCTTAGAGCAGGGAGTAACATCACCCTATGGAAGGACTGATCTCCAAGCAAACTAATTATTTCTAACAACATTACATAGAAGCCACTGTTTTCAGTCTTTATAGCACACGTACCTTGGGTGGCATGTATAAATAGGGCCGTGCAGATATCTGGCATCTTGGCAGCCCGATATCAGGCGCAGTCCCGTTTGCTACATGTTTAAATCTCCCGTACGCCATTATCAGGTGCATTACATAGCACCCACGGCACTTTGTAATGCGCCCGATTTCAGGGGGCATGCAGGAGGTGGGGCGCACTACAACTGCAGCAAAGCTATAGATTTATAGCTTCGCTATGGTATTTCTAGGCGCATTAATGCTGGAAAAGGTAGAGCGCTTTCAAAGTGGTTTACCTGAGCCAGAAATGTCGTACTAGCGCTAGAATGCACCTGATTTATGACTCGCTGTAGAGCTGGTTTCTAAATCAGCCGCATTCTAGCCTATTATTATGCGTATGAAATTTGGCGTTAACATGCCAAATTTCATACATGCCGCCCTTTGTGTTTACTGAAGAGATAGTATCTCCTGGGCTTGTCAGTGTAATATCTCAGCTACTTGCAGATAGGCTAGATATGCTAATCAATGCTATAGAACCACCCACAGTCTGAGGAGACAGAGTGAGTGTGAAACTGCTTGTGAAATAGCATGGTGAGAAGACCCCTTTAAGACTGGAAATATTGAATCATTAAAGTGGCAGTAGGGTTCAAAAGTAAAGAATGGAGAAATACAGATATAGTTAGTATTATGTTAGAGGTTTTATCTTTTGGTCTGTTAAATCCCTGTAGTCTGTTCCAATTGTTCCATATGCCTCATCTGTATTGCCTTCACACAATCCAACGGATGTCTCTAGCTCACTGTTAGTAAAAATGCATGCAACTTTGTGTCATCTAATTGAGCATTCAATGTTAAAAAGCACCAGGGATGGAAGGAGGTAACCTTACTAACCTATGTAATCTCTAGTTGCTTCTTTTTGCTTATAGACTGTTTTGTTGCAGGGAAGAACTGTCGATCCTTAGCCTATATCTAGGTTAGAATTCCCAGACCTAGTCATTACTGAGCTCAGGAACAGCAGGGTAACATGAATGAAAGGCTCCGCTAATGGGAGGTCACCTAAAATGCAGCAAAGTTAAGAGGTCTTAAAGTTCTCTTCTCCCTCGAGGGATTCCCTGCACCATAAAACAAATACTCCACATTAACCGACTCTTTAAACTTCTGTAATTACTTTTGCATTTCACTTTGTGGTCTTGTGTCCATCGGAAAATGGCAAAATTTCAAACAGTAAAAATAAAAATGGATCGATAACTCAAGCAATATTCAATTTAAGTATCAAGCAATTAGAATTTGCTCTAGATCCGTCAAACTGTGGTCACCAAAGGAAAGAGCAGCTGGGTTTGTTATTTCTAGGTTTGTTTTTTTCAATTTCATTACAGAATTTTAAGCATAAAAAAGACCAAGGACAGACCAAGCAAGGTCAAGAACTTCATAAAGTCCTTAAAGTCTATGGTCCACAACCAGGTTCTAATTATACTCCATTAAAGGAGTTCTACACCTTAAAGGGGTTTTCTCACTAGGAAGATTAGCTTTCAACATGAAGGGAACAGTAAAGACTTTTTCCAAATATATTGTTTTGTTTATTTTGCTTTGTTGAGGAGATAAGAGAGATTTTGTCTGCTCTGAGTGCAAACCGGTTTCTCTGGTTACTGGTCAGTACTCCTATTCTCTCTTTGCTTTTTGCCTTATTTGAGAGCAGGGAGTGGCATCACCACAGATCAGCACACAGGACTACCAGCAGCTTGAGATCAGTGTGTGTTATCTATAACAAACAACTACTTTAGTTTTTGATTGTTAATTTTGAGCTCTGAAGCACTCTGCTCTATAGATAATATTTCCTGCTCTCCTGTTAGTGCAATTAGAAGAGCTGAGAATATGGAGCTGATATGCTAACCACTGCTATAGAAACACCCAAAGCCTTACCAGGAAGCGACATGGAGTAGGAATTTGAAGCTGCTTTTGGCTCTGTGAAAAACCATGACAACCCCTTTAAGCTTATTTGAGGGTGGTCATAATGCTAAAATATTTTATGGCCCTTATTTTACAGAGTTTTTAATATGTTTAGTGCTTAAAAAAATACAAAACATTCTCTATTTCTTATACTTGCTCTCCAATGCCATTTTCTGTGACTTTTTTTGTTCTTCCACCTATGGACCTGCATGACGGTGCATTTTTTGTGGGCTAAAGTGTAGTTTTATTGGTACCATTTTGGAATACAGGCGACTTTTTGATCAGTTTTTATTCCAGTTTTTTATGAGACGTGAAATGACCAACAAAACTGCAATTTTGATGTGTGTATTTTTTTTTCTATGGTGTCCATCATACAGGATAAATGATGGTATATTTTAATAGAATGAACTTTTTCGGATGCGGAGATACCAATTATGTGTAACTTTTTATTTTATTTTTTTGTAAAATGGCAAAAGAGGGGTGATTTGAACTTTTAATATTTGTTAATTTTTTTTTAACAACAATTTTTTTTTCACTTTAACATTTAGTGCTCCTAGGGTACTTGACCACAGGGGACTCTATCGTCTGTACTCCCTTTTGCATAGTATAAACAATGCTGAAGGGTATGCAAAGATGGTGGTTTCTATTACTTCCTGCCAAGGTCATGAACCTCATAAAATCCTTAAAGTCCATGGTCCAAAGCCAGGCTCTAATTATACTCCATTAAGTACTACGCCTTAAGCCTATTTGAAAGTGGTCATAATACTAAAATATTTTATGGCCCTTATTTCACAGCTGCAACATTTGGACCCTGCACAGTTCTGTTAAGCCAGGATTATATCACCATAGGCTTTCTCACCATCTAAGTTTAATAGAAGCACATGGCGCCCTGTTTTTTGTAGCTGTAGTACAGACTGTAAACATGACCATATTATGGATAAAGTGTTTTCCATGAATAAAAAAATCTAGGCTCTTGTAAAGTATTGTTTCCTTCAAACTTTCTAGTGGCTTCTGAATCGGGTGATCTTTCTGGCTTGCATAACTCTGAAAGATATAAAATAGTATTTTTTCTTATAATTTGCTTGATTTCCTCTAAGGATTGGCTAAAAAGACACGTCTTAGCTTACATTCTCTCCATTGTAGCCCAAACAAATATTAAAGAGAAAAAATGAAGAAAAATATGCATGCTCCGAGTGTAGGATGTTTGGGTAATTGCTTATCCTACAGTTAAACTATCCAGTTTTTGTTGCATAGTAGTGGAGTCATAACTTTCCCAGGGCTCATTGTTGGATCAGTTTCTGTGGCACCTTGCATTCTCAGCTATTTCACTCTGTCATCTTGGGAAGTTATATAAAAGAAAAACCCAACTCTAAAATATAACTTTTATTATTAATAAGTAATTAAAAATACTTTTCCCACAAAAAACTTAAATAATATTCTAAAAATACAGAGATACCAGGACAGGATAAATGTACTGCTATAAACAGCCAACTCACTGTTAGATGACCATCAGGCAAAAAGCAAATCCTGGAATCCCAAAGAAAGGGTCCATCCTACATATAATTGATGCAGTAGGTCCTCCGGTTGCTTAATAGTCCACAACAGACAAATTATAGATGAAAACTTTTAGCAGGGGGAATATAGACATCATATAAAGGGTACCTATTCTTACCCTACTCATACCCTTACTAACAATGGGGACATCGCCCCGAAAAAGGCAGCTCCGCCTACAGCTCTCATCCTATTAAGGACTCTATATCTTAAGGGTACAAAGTTATACACAAAAGTCCCAATCAAACAAGAGGTTCCGATACGTTTCCCCTCTCAAAAGAGAGGTTCATCAGGGGACAATGAGAAATATAAAGGAATATCTAGAATGTAAAGGTAATTGTAGATGGTAGCCAAGTCACCAACAAAGGCATAAGATCACCCATCTAAGGTGTAAGATGACACACGCGGCAATCAAAATGGATATATTGCATGTGTCATAGATGGTCGACCTTATTAATTGATTACTAATAGATTTTCTAATAACTTGATAGACGCGTGATAAAAATGAGGGCATAGAACTGTCGCACTAGACTGACGGAGTAATTAAGGAACTGGAAAATATATTGTAACATAAAAAACAGTACAATGTGTTTCAAGCACATATGCGCCTCCTCAGGTCTTCCAGGTTGAAACGAGGAAGCGTATAGCTGTGTGAAACGCATAGCCCTGTTTTTTACGTTGCAATAAATTGTCCAGCTCCTTAATTATTGGTACGGTCTACCGCCACAGTCTTTCCCCTTATTCTTATCACGCCAATCATCAATCCACTGTAGACAAATCAGAGTGAAAAGGTCACATCACTAAGCCAGGAAATCCTGATAAGAAGCCTCTGTGAAAGGGAAGAGGGCCAAAATAAGCCTCCTGGGTCACACATTTTTTGTTTATGATTCTTCTTCGAATGTGACAGTAACGTGACATTTAACCATGTCAAAAACAGGAAGATATTACAGTCAATGCCACATTATTTTATATACTTAGTGCCTCTATTAGACATTGTATGATATTTCCTATTCTGTACAATTTAAAACTACTGTTTAAAATGCTTCCTGGTTAATCCATCTCTCTTCTTGTTACTCCTCTGCCACTTCCCTTTGCCAATCCCGTTGTACGAGGGACTGCTGATAAGTCTTTGGCTTTGTGTTCTTTTTTTGTTTCTATGGTAACAAATGTTACATCACATGAAAGCCTTATGTGTCTAATGTATGTTTCCAAAATTTTGTGTTTGTAGCTTATGGCAACAGTGATCTAGGCATGTGAGAAAACAAAATGGTGGAGTCTAAGGCGATATTCACAGCAAATGAGAGCAGAGGAGTGATAAAATGCTTGTTTCTGCAAGGAAAGTCTGCAAAATGTATACATTGGCGGATCAATGACCTTCATATTCTATAGTTAAGAACTGGGTTGCCAAATTTAAAACAGGACACTTCAGAACCAATGATGAGGAACGTCCTGGATGACAGAGAGTGGTTGTTGTTCCTGAGATCGTCGATGCTGTGCACAACCTCATACTGGAGAATTGGCGAATTTTAGCTAAAGGAATAGCAGACATCATGGGGATTTCTTGTGAACGTAATTGTGTCATTATCCATGAACATTTGAATATGAAGAAGCTATCTGCAAAGTGGGTCCCCAAATGTTTGACACCAGATCAGAAAAGCTGCGAGTGAAAACTTCCCAATCCATTTGTCAGCGTTTCCGGACTGATAAGAACTTTCTTGATCGACTGGTCACTATGGATGAGACCTGGATGTATTTATAAGAACCTGAAACAAAGGAGCAGTCAAAAGAGTGGAGGCACAGTGGTTCTCCCATCCAAAGAAGTTCAGAGTGCAAAAATCAGCCACTAAGGTGATGGCGTCTGTGTTCTGGGATAAGGAGGGCGTGCTGCTAGTGGACTACCTTCACAATGGCTCCACCATCAATGCAAGGTAATTACATTGAACTTCTGGACCAATTGAAGGCACCCTTTTGAAGGCCAAAAGGCATGGCAAGCTGTCCAAAGGAATCTTGTTCCTGCAAGAGAACGCCTCCGCTCACACTGCACAAGTGACCACGGCAAAACTGGTGGAGCTAGGTTTCCAGCTGGTTGACCACCAATCTTATTCACCAGATCTAGCTCCCTCCGACTATCATCTGTTTCCTAACCTGAAGAAACACCTCGGAGGGTACCAAATTTCACAATATTTCTGATGCTATGGCTGCTACGGATGACTGATTTGAGGTACAACCGAAATCCATCTTTTTGCAAGGCTTACAGAACTTGGAATACCGATTATAAGAAGTGTGTTCACATCAGTGGAGAGTATGTGGAATAAATGTAAAGTTTCATCTTCCTATCTCGTTTCTTTCTGGGTAAACCCAAAGACTTATCAGTAGCCCCTCGTAAATGGATGCACAAAGGAGGTGGATGTTGAATGGTTGCAGGCTCCAGAGCAGGCAGGTGTTCACACCTGGGTAGCAGGTATATCTGGATGTCAGGCCTACTGGTGTTGGATTGGTGGGAGGTGTAGTGCACTGGGGCTGGAATAATCACAATGGCTCTTAGCTTTGAGATCTTGCAGGCTTTAGCCTAGGTTCACACTATGGGAGACATGTATGGAACTAGGCACATCAAAGTACATTTTCTCATCTATTTTTCAGTGTATAATGTGCCTGAATGTATGAAAGTGTTTTTTTACGTTCATAAATGGAGTCTAAAGTTCATCGCTCCTCGCCTGTGTGTTTGGCGCATTATGGAACTTTGGCGCATTAGTAATGCGCCAAAGGCTATAGATAGACTGGAAATAAAAGTCATTAGAATAGCATGTCAGTGACTAGAATCTATGGTACTGATCCTGCTTGGTGGACCACAGGTCCTAGCAAGACCTGTGCTGTGCTGGCTCTTGCTGTATGTAGAATAAAGGGTAAGAGCAGCAAAAATAAATTTCAAATTTAATGTAATAAAAATTAAATATTTAGAAATCTGAACAATATAATCAGTGTTTAATTTAATGTAAAATTAGTTTTATATTCTATTAAATTTAATTACATTTTCTAGGAGATATTTCTATATTTTTGTGATATTGTATATTTTTATATTAGTTCTATGTGATAACATTTTTTATTAAATTTAAATCATTTCATTTTATATAGTTTCATAATTATCATAAATTACTTTTTATTATTGTACTGGTGGAAGTTCAGAAATAAGGGACATTTTGTTCCCTTACAGCAAATCTAGCTCCACTTCGATCTCCACTTCGACTCCTCAGGCTCAGGCAGATCACATTGAAAAAGGCAGTAATGAGTAGTAATGCGCCTAGCTTTGCAAACCACATTCATATATGTGTCTAATACTACGAGTGTGTTACAACATGCCCTCAGAACAACCCTTCATGTTAGGCTAGGTTCACACGGCTTAACTGCGGGACGTCATAACGCCGTGTGGCCGGGGACGGGAGCGGGGGGCCGGCGCTCCGCCGGCCCATAGACTAGCATTATCAGCGGCGCGTATACGCCGCTGGTAATTCACATGTCAATTATCTCCCTGCCCGGCGGATTCGCTGAGCAGTGTGAGGAGACATAATCCATAGTTCTCTATGAGAACTGTGGATTACCGTAATGAATGGGCCGTTTTCAGCCCGTAATTTGCGCACTCCTGCGCATAATTACGGACCGAAATACGGCCCATTTTAAGCCGTGTGAACATGGCCTTAGGCGCATTAAAACGTGTCGAGTCTTCCAAACAATGCGCCTACCACATTCGTTAGGTCCTTAGACATCGTAGCCGGCTCAGTTTGGAGCATTTTATGCCAGAAAAGGATGAAAAACCCGATCATACATGTCTCCTCAAGTTATTAACATAAATTATATCAAAAGATTTTTTATATAAAAAATGTATATACATGTCTAATAAAAGTATCAAAACATACTTTTTATTGTGTATGTATGTTTTTTAGCGTATACAACAAATGTATAGGCGTACGTTAGCATGCATTTGTAACTGTTTTTTAACAACAACAAAAAAACATACTTTTTTGTTAAAGGGATGTTCATGTGATGATTTGTGATGAAAAGTGCATACAAACATGCTTTGATGCATGCAAGCATATACAACTACGTTTGCATACATCACTCAGACTTCAATGCCAAAAAAACAGTATTATAGCATATAGGTTTTTTTTGCAGGACAGAATAGTATAGTACACTACACTTTTCTGACTCTATAGGGACATAAAAGAAGTCAAACATAGCCAAATGTATGCTCCTTTGACTTTACATTGCACCCATTATAGTCTATAGATATATCAGACTATGCCTTCCAATACTGTTTATTGGTATCAAAACCTATATTGCAGTCTGCAAGGTTGAGTCAGGGATGCGTTCTTGTCACAGTATATTATATGTCATTTATATGCAATGTATATAATGTGTATCTGTAGGAAAGTGTTGTGTTTGCCCCAGTGTCAGCAAGGGTTAAGCTTCTTGCCCCCAATACACCTCACACCACATGTTTCAACACCTAGCTCCTGATTGGGAAATGGGAGTAGAGGTCTCACACCAGAAGTGGTAGTTGGAGTCAAGAAGTTCAGTTGGGCTGAGAGACAAAAATTAATACATATGCAAATGTACCAGATTTTCAAACGGCACAAAACCAATTAAAAGAAACAATAGAGCAAATAGAGGATATTATAATGGAAAACAAAAAGAAAAAGTATAAAAGAGATCTGGAAAATTAAAAAACAAGATTGAGTATATACGTGGACTAAGGACAAATATAGTTATTTACCCAGATCCATTTTGAAGAAGAAAAAAAGAAATAACAGGAACAGCGGAAGATCTATAAGTTTCTCTGACCTAGAAAGCACAGATGGGGGACATACAGATAGTGATACACAAGAATAACCCACAACAAGTGCAGAGTCTTTGGGAACAAGTAATAAGAAAAATGTCAAAAAACTGGAAAGGAAAAATAAAAGGGAAAAATCAGCCCACACCGAGAAAATCAGGAGGACATTTGCAAAACACAAACGAATATAAAAGTGTAGCAGAGACTACGGAAGTAATTACCTAACTCCTGTGATTTTGCCAAAACCCCATTTGGAATCCCAAGCGGGGGTTTTAATTTTGTGCCAACACAGGACTTTGACTTGTTTACTTTGAGGGACATCAAAAAAATTTTTAGACTGCTTACGGTCAAATTACATTTTTTTGGGGGTATGATGTACAGGAGAAGTAGATCAGTTAACCCATTTTTATATTTTTAAAAAATTTGAATCCTTACAATTTAAAAGAACAAAACCCCTAAACAAATTACGGGCCTTAAGAGGAGGGAATCCAGAGGGGTCCCACAAAGATACTACAAATGCCCAAAAAAACCAATTCCTAACCCAAGTTTTTTAAACCCCTTAAACAAGGGCCCCTGCCCTAAAATTTTCAGAATGTTTGGAGCGAGATTCTAAAACTACACAAAAACATTTTAAAAATAGAAAAGCAAAACAAAAGGGAAACCTAGCAAATGACGGGGTCTAAAATAAGGCCACAAAAGGTTTTGAAAAGAACAAAAATTTATCATTAAAAAGGCAGAAAAGGGGGGGGGCAACTGTAGTTTTAGATACTGGCCTTTATTCAAACAGACAAAAATTTTGGATGATGCTGAACATTAAAAAATCGGGGAGGCCCCCCAAAAAAACACTTTCAAAACAAACTAACTAAGGTTTTGGAAGAGGGTATAGCCCTGGGGGCCATTAATGAAAAACAGTGAAATGTTGTCATAAAGATCCATTTTACCAATTTTTTTCGGGGCTCCGAAAAACCATAAAGGGGTTTTTTCCACCGGGTCTTCCTCCCATTATCTCAGGGGAAGGTCCCTAAAGAGGGTCTCAGAAATGGGGGACGTATTATTAAACCCTTTTTTCCCAAAATCTCCCGTGTTACGTCAAGGACCCAAAATCTTGCTCCAAAAGTTTTTAGGGAAAGAATGGAAGGTAATCACCTGGGGTCACTTGTGATGTGTAGGGTTTATTCCCCCATCCCACATGTATAGCCCTGTGGCCCCTTCCTTTTTTTTTACAAAACCATGGAACATATGATAAAAAATACAGGAATTTTCATCTTGGCGGTGGAAAATTTTTTTGAAAAGCAATTTACTTTTAAATTTAAAAAATTTTTTCTATATTCAGCAAATGGGGAGCGCCCAGGAGCGCTTTTTCCCACCCCGGGGCAATTTTAACCATGGCATGGGGGGATAACCATGCCATAAAAATGTCAACAATCCTTAATTGTTTGTATTGTTTTGGTATGGGCGTCATCGATGCCCTCTTGATAAATTGGGGTCACGAGTACCCTCAACAGTCCTTCTTGCAATACTTTAATCAAAAATCGTTTAAATTTACTTTTCACGTGTAAGGGGGGACAAAATCAGCATCTCGTTCCGGGATATAAATTTTTAAGGGGAAAAAATGGAAAGGGGGGAAGTTACCACCACACACACTAAAAAAACCGGGAACTTCCAAAGAGCAAAAGAGTCTTTAAACCCATCAATTAAAGCCTTTCCCTTGGCGATTTTGTGGGGGCAAGGGAACATGCACATTTGAGAGACTTTAGAGCAGCAACCAAAATCATCAAAAAAAAATTTAGAACAAAGAGGAATAAAGAAATATAAAAAGGCAAAACGTAAAGTTAGTCATATGAAACAAGAACCCCTTTACCATTGAAAAAGCAAAAAAAAGGAACAGAGTTTTTCTAAGGAAAAATTACTTTTTTCCACCATATAGCAAAAAATTTTAAAACAAATTAAAACCCTTTTCAGAAAAAAATCTAAGCATTTTTTTGGCAAAAAAAACAAAATTGGATAAATTTAACTAAAAGGGTCAGGTGGGCCCAAAAAGGGGGAAAACGTTGGGTAAATCATATCCCCCAGACATAAATTCCCAGCAAACAGTAGTAACAAAACCGGTTATCCAAAAGGGTTTTTTTTAAATGCGGAGGGGCTCGTTTTCAAACATTGGGGTTGCATCGAAGACCCCCACTTTTTTCGGATTCAAAAATAAACTGTTTTCCATATCCGGGGGATTTTACCAAATTTTAATAGTCACCACTCGTGTAAAAATAGAGTGTTTTGCATGTGAAAAGAAATATGTAGGGGAGTACCATTCGCAAAGTAAAAACTAGAATAATGGAACACATCTCCAGTGTTAGTGAGATGAAGAGAGGCCCAATGGATCCTCAGATAAGATACCAGAAGACCACAGGGTCTAAATTTTCGTACGGACATGCTGTACATTTATTAAAACATAAGAGTACTTTTCTTCAAATAAGCTTTATGCTAGGGCTACTGGTAACTTTATGCCATGATAAACGTATGTTAATGGTAATTATATTTCTTATATATGTTACGTATGTAGTCCAGTCCGGGATTTGGGAGCCTCTCTCTTTTTGTATGTCATGTGACAGTTACTTTTTCTGCAGTGTTGATTGGTTTTAGAGCTTTTTTAGCATATAAAAGCAAGATGGCAGTAGCCTGTGAGGGGGGCTGTGTTATCACCTGTGAGGGGGGCTAAGTTGCTGTGTTGCTGTTTTATTGGTTTCAATAAAGGTGCTGAGTTTTACCGTCTGAAGAATTCTGGGTTCCTTGGGCAAACCCCCCCCCCCCCCCGCATTATTCCCGGGCGGACGTGCATTCGGATGTATCCGCTTGTGAGCTACACGTACTTTGCCGCCGGCGGTGAATCCGAAACGGAGACGGCGTTTTGGTGATTACCCAACGGACCAGTGAGGACAAGTCACGAGGTGAGCCGCACATACTGAATTGTTTATAGTTAATGGGTATAGTGTGGTGAGATGGGGTGAGAGTGTGAGTTGAGCGTGTTATATAATGTGTATCTTTAGGAAAGTGTTGTGTTTGCCCCAGTGTCAGCAAAGGTTAAGCTTCTCGCCCCTAATACACCTCACACCACATGTTTCAACACCTAGCTCCTGATTGGGAAATGGGAGTAGAGGTCTCACACCAGAGGTGGTAGTTGGAGTCAAGAAGTTCAGTTGGGCTGAGTCTAGAGAGTGATGGGATGACAAGAGCATGTGATCCAAAGAGGATCAGCCCTGGACCTTAGTTCAGAGGAGAACAAAGCCAATATTTGCTTCTAGTCCTGGAGGTCACCAGCCAAGCAGCACCTAAAGGTTGGAGTCATGCAGTATAGGGTACTAGCATGGAAATCCTGAAGAGCGCAAGTGTAAAGAATATTCGCCCTTCTTAGAGTAAGTAGGTGATTTTAGTATGCTCTGGCCTAAAATACACCTTGCCACTAAGAGGTCCCTGGTCACACGGGGTTAAGGATATATCTCCTGTAGAAGTCGCATTACTCATCAGTGTGTCCGTATCACCTTTCGTGAAGTAAAGAATTGCGCTTTTGTCTTCACCCTCCATCTCGTCTTCCTGCTCGTTTATCACCCGCTGCCCGCGAACTTTTACACATTTCCACTACAACTCATCTACAGTGAAAGGTGATTAAGAGAACCTGTCACATAGATTATGCCCCCTTGCGAGGACAAACAAGCTAGTGTAAGAATGCTGTTTCCAGCCGCTGTGTCCTTATTCTGGGTATGATGCTGGAGTTTTCAAGTATTTAGTGCCAAATCTGCAGTTTTAGCCAGAAAGAGTCTGTAAGGTTTTTTAAACCGCCCGTCAATTGAGGGCTAGCCCCGCCAACCTCTCAACTGACAACAACCTATACTTTGAATAGGTAGAAAACATTTGTAGTAATGTTCATGTGGGCGGTGGTATGCACTATTGGTGGGACGGGGGCTAACACCTGCTTCATGAATAAGATTTGAGGAGTAAATACTTATAAACTCCAGAATCTTACTGAATAAGGGACACAGCGCTGGATAACAGAGCAGGTCTGTCTACTCAGCTTGTGCTGTCATTAGCAAGGGGGGGCATCACCTATGTGACAGGGTTTCTCTTCAGCCAATAGAAAGCGTGTGTCCCCGGACCCCAATTTTTTAAAAAACAAGACAACCCGTCAAACTCCACCTGGATTACCCTCGCCGACTTACAATGAGAATGTGGTGGTATATTTGCCAGCAACGTGTTGATTGATTGTATTCGTACCGTAACCCCCAAACCAGAGTGGATCGTGGGGGGCCGGAAAGTTGAGCGTTTGGGGGAATAGCAGAGGAGGTACTCGTTGATATGCACCAATCCAACGATGTTAGAGCCCGGTGTACCGAGAGTGAGCAGGAAAACTTTGAGGAAGTAGAAGCGATTGAACCTCTTTGAACGAGATAAGGATTGCAGTGGGAAAACTGAAGGAGTAGAACTCCCATCTATCTTTGCGTCCGAGCACCTGAAGTGTTGCCCCTACGATCGATTGTGAGTGTGACTCCGGGGGAGTAAGTGAGGTTGAGGTGAAAGGGCCACCATGTCATAAGTTTATCCCCCCCCTAACCCTCTTTGCTCGTCCTGGGTCACGACACAAGTTTTATACAGCATGTAGACAAAACTAAATCTTAAATCTGACAATGGGCCCATGCTATTATGTGACAACAGAGGGCGCCACTTGGTATGAAAACTGTCTAGGTCTAAACTCACTTTGTTGGCCTATAGCAACCATATCATAGCCGCATAGATACCAATCAGAAGCTCCTCTAATTTTTTCAGGCACCTAGTGACACAATGAGATGGGAGCTTGATTGGTTGCTCATGGGCTCTCGATTGGTTGCATTGGGCAACAAAGTGACGTTTTATACCTAGAGCAGGTTTCTTACTTGGTGTGCACAGAATGTTTTACAATGCCTTTCATTAGCCCCCACTCGCCGCCCTCCCGCATTTGTTTCAGATAAGTTAGATAAAAAGCAGCGCCATATCACCATAAGAGTTATAATGCGTTAATTTTTGAAGAATTATTTGGAATAGATTTTAGAAATGGTTTCTAAGGCTTTGTTCACACTGGCTTATTTTGGAAAAAAAAAAACGGGTTTTTATATTTTTTAATTCTCGACCCGTATTTAGCCGTCGTACTGCGCGAAATACGGTACTCGAGATACGTTCCCAGTTCATTACGGTAATCCACAGTCAGGGCCGTCTTTCACAATTTAACTTTAGGCCAGGTAGGCGGCTTACATCGGGGGCCTCCCCCAGCCTGGGCCCTCCGGGCAGCCGCCTACCTATGCCCAGCGGGGGAGCGGACAGCCCTGCGGCGGGTCAAGGGCAGCCGCGGACACTCTGCATGGAGCCGCCGGACCCGCCGTGTCTTAAGCAGGCAGGAGATGATGTATATCCCGCCTGCGCGCTGCTATAACTCGACCGGCAGCCCGCAGGCTTTAGGCCGAGGGAATATACCGGGAGCAACGTCCCGGCGTAGGCGGGCGTGATGATGTCACCCTGCCACGACCGGAAACAAGCTCCCGGAGAGGGACCTCAGCAGGAGCGCGCTCAGTGGAAGTAACAGTTTTTAAATCATTTTTTTTTCATCTTACGGGGGCATGGCTAAGGGACACTGGCTAAAGGGTGGACATGGCTAAGGGGGTCTAAGGGGGATCATGGCTACAGGGGCGTACACTGGCTACAGGGGGCTACAGGTGGTGTCATGGCTACCGGGGGCTACAGGGGACACTGGCTACAGTAGGGTTCAGGGGGGAGACACTGGCTACCAGGGGGACCCTGGCTACAGCGCATGGCTACAGGGGGACACTGGCTACAGGGGGGACAACTGGCTTCAGATGGGGATCACTGGCAACTGGGCCACTGGCTACAGGGGCTACAGGGGAAACTGGCTACGAGGGGACACTGGCTTACAAGTACAAGGGGGGCTATGAGGTGGACTATGGCTACAGGGGGCTACAGGGGCCCTGGCTACAGGGGGCAATGGCTACAGGGGAGACACTGGCTACAGGGGGGACACTGGCTACAAGGGAGCTACAGGGAGCACTGGCTACAGGGGGCTCCAGGGGGACACTGCTTCAGGAGGACTCTGGGCTACTGGGGACACTGGCTACCGTTGGTACGGGGGCCACGCTGGCTACAAGGGAAATGGCTACAGGGGCATTTATATAAGGGGTATATACTACAGGGAGCTATATATAAAGGGAGGCATTCAAAAAGGGCTGTATAAAGGGCACGTAGAATTTAAGGGGGATATGTAAAGGGGCATATAATATAGGGTGGTAGTATACAGGGGAGCGTATATTCTTCTGGGACCATAATGTTATTCAGGGGGCTATATAAAAGGGGCCAACATCTTACAGGGGCTGTAAACCTAACCTACAGGGGCATGCATATCGTACTACAAAGAGTGTGATACTATCTACTAGGGGGCTACATCACCACTACTCAATGAGTGGGTAACATTACTTACCTATTTATTTAATGGGGGTGACCATAACACATGTGGGAAAAGGATTCTAAGCAGTTTGTGGGTTACATTCTGTAGGATGGAGTTGCGGCGGAAGATGTGTCATGGTGGTCTGAGACAGAAGAGGAGGAAAAGAAACGATTCAAGGAACGATGATCAGACAGGGACGTTCTGTGTGTCCCTGGTGTCAGGGGTTACTTTTGCTTCTATATTGACCAGTGCCTGTAGTCTCTGTCATTGTAATGGTGACAATGAGCTGGTAGATTGCGGTGCTGTAGGTCAAGTTTGTTAGCCAAGTAATCCTATAATATTTGTTTTTCTGTGAGTAGTTGTGATTTTTTTTGTTTTTTTTTTGGGGGGTGGGGGCCCAGTGCACAGCTCATAGCCAAGGGGCACCATAGTGCTGTAAAGACGGCCCTGTCCACAGTTCGCATAGAGAATATGGATTACGTCTGTCAACTATTCCCTTGTTTGCAACAATAATAGCGAGTGGGGAGAGAGAAGTGACTTGGTCGTTTATTTACAGATTATAAAATGGTCACACACTGGCGCTCAGAAGAAAGGTGTCCTTTTAAGGCAATAGGAATCCTGGTACAAAAGGTGCAGGTGTTTGACCTATGCAAAAGGGTCTTTTTCAAGAATGTCACTTATTTACTGGCGTGTACGCGGCGATGAAATAAATACATGCTATGGGGCCAGAGGGCTGCACCCCCCCCTCCCAGATCTTCTCTCACCCCGCCCTGTAACTCATTACACGTGGGTAATTCGGGCGAAACCTACGCGCCTCCCGCAGAATTAAGCCGTGTGAACATAGCCTTAATGTATTACATGTTCACTTACTATGCCTACACTTTTTTGTTTTATATAAATCTAACTCTTTAAGAACAGAGTTTGTTGCATCCTTCTTGCTATTCAGGATCACCGGGGATGAGAAAAGTATGTTAGAAAGTGCACAGTATCTGTAATCTGATAAGTTACCAATGTGTGGGCAGCAGTGGTGTGCATTGTCTACATGAAACCACGGCTCAGTGGACGAAAAGACCCCTGTTGGAGCAATGTTCTCTCTTTTACCGTCAGTTCTATAGTTGTGTTTGCTATGTCTGCCCCGAACATAAAAATACCTTACAAATCAATTGGATATCCCACTTTGGCACATAGAAGGAAAATCACTGACAGAGGTACAGCGGCAGCAAACATAGCAGATAATTTATACTGTATATAGTCAAATGACAACCAGAACACAGATTTCTACAACATACCGTACTATGACATGGTGACATAGCAAAGTAAGTGCGTTCCCTGTGATTGTTATTTTAATTAGTACTAGCCTCAGGTGGATGATGGATGATACTCGTATAAAGTATACATAGTTATTCTATTTGATGTCTAAATGTCCACACCATATGGTATAGCAGTGCCATACTGTATGTAGGTCAAGTAATACTACCATACAGTTATCTAAATAAGAATGCTATACATTGATACTGCTATGAACTGCCAAAATGAAGCACTGTACAGTATGTAATTATTAGTGCCCAAATAATAGCAAGATGCAGGGAACAGATAAAAAGCTCAATACATAATATAATCTGATAACATGTCTATAAAATACTGCCGTGCAATTAATACAAAGATAATACTAAGATACAGAGATTTTCAAAACCTTACTACAGGCTGGGACGGAAGTAAGATTTAAAATAAAATAAATGTACTAAACAATCCCTGATGCTGTGGTAGCACTGCTGGAGCTCGGGTGCCTCAAATATTGATCACTTAAAATCACAGGAAAAAGGTAAAGCTTACTGCTATAGAGGTAGATTCGAAATCCATTCCTAATAGGGTGCAAAAAAAAGCTGCAGTGCAGCATGAGAGAAGACACGCAGGTGTAGATTACTGATGAACAATCGCTCACATATCGGCTATTCATGAGGAGTGTGATTGCTTAGTACATTGGATAAAAATCAGTTCACACCAAAATACAGAAAAGCTACAGTCCCATAAGGGGGAGATTGCTCAAGTACAAAATTGCAGATGAAACCCCACTCACACAACTATACATTGGATAAGAACCGGTTCACACCAGCATGCAGAAAAGCCGCATACACCAATAGCGAAGAAAAAATGAATAAAAAAGAGAAAAATATTTTGCTCAAGTCGCAGAAAATTATGATTATCCAGTTACACATCTTTTTTTGCTTAGTATATAACTGCACATTGGATTAAGAAAACAAGTTTCACACCAGCATGCAGAAAAGCCACAGTATCATACAGGGGAGACTATTCCAGTGCAAAAATGCTAATAACCACTCACACGACTACTATCCATGAGGGGATGACTGCTAGTATTACAACCGCACATACGGTCATATCAGGGCCACTTTTCAAAGAACGTCCAATTTCATAAGTACAAGGATGATTAAAAACCAGAGAATTTAAAACCAGGATATTAAACAAGGATTGCTTAAAGGTTAACCTAGAACTTTTCTTTCCGCTTGCCACGCTTACATTCACAGCCTGCCACAGTCACTGACCATGCTTTTCCTGTCCTTCATCATCGCCAGCCTCCATATTCCTGAAATTGATTGCCATCCCCTTATCCTCTGACTGGGCAATGAGCTTTTCAATCTTCCCCTGGCATTTTACCTGGTTCTGTCTGCTGCACCAACACTGTTTCCACTATGCAATTGCCTGTTCTCACACAACAGACCCAAACGAACTTACTGTTTATCCTACTACCGCCTATTACCTCTCTCTGCTCCTCCTAGCTGCAGGGGATATATTCCCCCAAACCCAGGGCCCCCTCAGCACATTCCCACTTTTGCCATCTCCACTGCTAACTAGTCATGTTTCTCACAAACTCCCATAACCCTGCAAACTTAAATAATTATTCCTCTGAGCCCTCCTTCACTTATTTCTCTCTTGGAGCTCTCTGGAACACACGCTCTGTTTGCAACAAACTCTCCTACATACGTGGACTCTTTATACATGTAACCTATCATTCTTGGACCTGACAGGAAACTGGCTGATGCCCTCTGAAACAGTCTCTATGCTGAGCTCTCATTTGTTGGTCTCCAAAACTTACCCATTATACCCGCGCCCTGGCACACAAGCATTGGCGGAGTGTTGGCATTCCCTGATCAGACACCTGTTCGTTGTTTCCCCCTCACTCACTCACTACCGAATTCTCTGCTCAACCTCCCTCCTTTGAGTTGCCATTCTGTCAGCATCTACGCCCCATACATCTCCAAGTGGCGGTCATCTACCGACCGCCATTGCCCTCCCCACCCCCCTGCCACCGCCTTCCTTGGGACTCACTTCGCTCCTGGTCTTCTCCACTTTCTTTCCCTCTGATATCCCCACTATCAGTAATGGGTGACCTTTTACCTCCCCATTTAGCACACCTACTTCTGCTGCCAGCATAATCCTCTCACTCTCCTCTTCCTTTGGCCTACCCCTCAGTGGATCTTGGAGCCAACTCATAAAGATGGACACCAGACAATGGACCCTCTGTCCTTCACACCCCGCCTCTGCCCCTATCTGAGACGTTCCCTAACTCTCACACCTATAGATCTGACCACAACCTGGCTTACCTTCTCTCCACCATTCTCACGCCCATCCTGCTCCTCCTGTTCACATTAGTACACCCCCGCAGGAACCTACATAAAACCTTAACCCTCACACTCTCTATGACTCTCTTTGCACCTCTCTCTACCAATATCCTCATTTGATGACTCTGACACAGCCACTGCTTTCTACATCTACACGCAATCTCCTCCACATTCGATTTGTCGCCCCTCTCACACACACAGAAGCCAGCGAGACAAATCAACAGGTACAACCTGGCACACAGACCTTCATTACATCTGAGCGAGCTTCCAGAATTGCTGAAGCCGCTGGAAGGAAAACGACTCCACCAATGACTTCACCATATACAAACACATCACTGCATACATTTAAATATTCTGCATCTCACTCAGCAAATCGCAGGACTACTTCACCAATCTCATTATCCTCACTGTCTCACAACCCCCAGAAATTTTTATAACCTTTCCCCCCATCTCTCTCCTCTAGTCCACCAGCACTCCTCAGCCTATCCCTCCTTTTCAGAAATCAAATAAAAACAAAAAAACAGACGACCTTGCCACCACTTTTAAACAAGACCAACCTCATCAGAGAAAGCTTCACCCCATTGTCCCTTCGTCCCACATACATTGCCTGCACAGTCCCACCGCCACCCATCTACACTTCACATTGCACTTCCCCTAACTTGCTTATCCCTGCCCTCTTGACAAGCTCTCCTCATCTAATCTCAAAATTCCAACCTCACTACCTGTAACCCTGATCCACTGCCATCCCACCTCGTCCCAGACCTTAGCTGTTATCATGTCCCAGCCTCATCCAACCTTTTTAAACACTATCCACATAACCTTTAAGCATGCCGGACTTCCCACTCCGTTCCCTAAAAGAAACCTTCTCTTGACCCCTCCACCATCTGTGTCAAACTATCGCCCCATCTCTCACTGCTTCCATTGCTTCTAAATTCGCTCGAGCAGCATGTCCATCTTCAAACTGTCTCCGCGCAATGTACCTCCAACCTTCTTCTTTACCGCACTGCAGTATGGGTTCGACTTCATCACGCTTACTGAATAACAGCCCTAACCTAAGGTACACTGAACTATTAACCAGCTAAGCCTCACCGTCCTACTACTCGCGATCCTTCTCCTATGAGTAGCTTTATCCTCTGCCTTTGACACTGTTGACGTTTCCACCTCCTGCTACAAATCCTCTCCTCCACTCGGCATCATTGCTCCTCAGCCCTGTTCCTGGATCTTCTCGTACCTACTGAGCAGGACATTCAGCATCTCATCTGTTGGTGTCCCCCAGGCGTCATTACTCTTCTCTTTCTACACTCTGGCCTTGGTCTGATAATTGCCATCACACTGGATTTCAATACCACCCTGTAATGCTTGATGACACCGCCACATTTACATCTTGGCCCAGACATCAACTCTTTACTGTCCAAGATCCCAGATTGTCTGGTCGTCCGCATATCTCTTTTCTTGTCTCCTCACACATCTCTTAGTACTTAAATTGTAGAGAAAGCGGAGAATTCATTATCTTTCCACCGTCCCCACTCCATCCTACCAACTCTGATCTCTCTATTACTGTCAATGGCTCACAATGTACGCTGTATATGGGATAACGCCTTGATCTCGCTTTGTCCTTCAAAACCTCTACATCCTCAAGCCCTCACCTACCGCCCTGTCTCGGCTCCACCTGAAAAAATATTGTTAACGAATGGCTCGCATTCAAACCTGACCACTACAAAAAATGCTGGTCCATGCGCTCGTCATTCCCTCTAGACTACTGCACATTCTTCTCTGTGCGCCTCACCAGTCTAGCACTGTCTCGCTCTCCCCTTACAATCCATCATCAACCTCTGCGTGCCCGTTTATCCACCTCTCTCCTCATACTCCCTGCCTTCTCCCTCTGCCTAAGTTCCCCTTCCACTGGCTACCCATTGCGCAGCGGACATTCCCTTCAAGTTGCTAACCTATGACCTACAAAGCCATCTCCATAACCTCTACCTCTATACATCTCTGCCTTAATCTCCCAGTTACTCCACTCTCACGCAACCTCACGCTTCTCACTGAGATATCTTCTTCTATGCTCTCTCCCCTATAGATCATCACACAACACTGTCTCCTAAGACTTCTCCGAGCTCTTCCCCCCTCACTCTGATGACTCACTGCCCAAACATCAGGACTTCCTCCACTTTCACCAGCTTCATATAAAGCAACCTGGAAAAAACCCATCTTTTCAGGATAGCCTATAAACTATAGATTAGCCTCCTGCTGTCACATCTACGACACTCACCTCACACAAACTGTCTGCCCCTCACCTTCTGTCTCTTTCGGCGCCACCTTCCTTGTAGATTTGTAAGCTTAGGGGCAGGGTTCTTCTCTCACTCTGTGACAGTTTGATTTGTAACATGCTGTCAGTCATTGAAACTTGTTTGACTTGTATGTTATGTTTATTAACCATCTTGAAAGATGTACAGCGCCCTTGGAATCAATGGCGCTTATAAAATAAGAGATAATATATAATCATAATACTGTAGAATGAGGCCTTTTATAGAGGTTGACATTTCTGGGCTTACTAGCCTATTGGTGATGTCCTTACTATTCAATTGAGCAAGTTGCCCAGCATATCCCAAGTGTCCAACACAAAATACTGACACCCTCTGCTCTCCCCAGTATTACAGAGCAAAACTACAAACTGTTAAAATATCAAACATGAGGTATTAATTGGTATTGTGTTCAAAATATACAGGCTCACAACCCACGTCAAGAGTCTTCATTGTCTTGTGACTCCCTAGGCTAGCTTTTTTAGTCACGACACTAACCTTACCAGCATGTCACATACATGAGGGTAAAAAATATATCTAAGTAATGTCTCATTTTTCTGTGACTTTTTTTCTAATTGCTGGGAAAGTTAGTGTAGAGACTCGCAAGACAATGAGGATCCTTGACGCAGGTTGCGAGCTTGTGTATTTGGCCAAAATATCAAGAAATACCTTATGTTTGATATTTTTCAAGATATAGGTTTGCCCTGTGATACTGGGAAGCAGAAGGTGTCAGTATTTTGTGTTGGGCACTTGGTGTATTGCTTGGAGCCCGCTTAACGATAATAGTAAGGGCCAACATATAATTTTTTCGGTTGTAAAAGCCAGTCATGGTGCACCACATTTAACTGTATGACACATATAGTTATCACTATTTTTGCATTCCAGTAATCTCCCCTGTATGGTGCTGTGACTTTTCTGCACAGTGGTATGAACTAGTTTTTAACTTGTGTGCATTTATATATTAAGCAATCGCTCCCCTTACGCATAGTCGGTGTGTGAGCGATGATCCATCTGTATTCTGCACCTGTGTAACTTCTCCAATGTAGACTGGGGATTTTTTTTGCCTCCTACTGGGAATGGATTCCTGACCTGCCTTTGTATCAGTAAGTATGACCTTTTTTCTGTGATTTTAAATGCTTGTGTCCCCCAGCAGTGACATCACAAAATGTACATCTCTCACATGACCACACATCTGAGCTAGTCATGAGCCTCATGGTCACCTGAGCAATTTTATTTGCCATCATTGATGAGGATCAGCATGAGGCACCAGAGCTCCAGTGGTGAGATGTCGGTTAAACAGGTTGTCTAGGGCTACAAGCTTGCCTTGGAAAGAATATTATGAGATGGAACCACCCCTTTTATTTTTTATTTTAGCACAGTCCCAGCCATATTGGGACTGGATGACCTCTTGATGATATTTGGTGGTCACAAGTCTTGATGCTAAGCCTTTTAGTGATGGATGTTGTCCTTTGTGAAACCCCTAATGTTAAGTCTAATTCTATTTTCCTGTTGATACTGTATGTCTGTATATAATATTTGTATGACGATTATACAGAGATGATTGAGGTACATAAGAGACACACAAGATCGATGCCATATGGTTTTAGGATCAAAGCTGTAAATAGCTCCTCAGTGTAGTCCATTCATGTTCTGCAGATGATTGCCTTTTTTTGAAGTATGCAGGAGGCTGCATTTTGTTTGGTTTTTGCACATTCTGTTAGTCATTTATTACTGTAGAGAGCTGATTAACTATGGCATGTATAGCTAAACACATGTAAATACAAATCTGCCTGTATTCAAGGGACCAATAAAATGTTATTTCCATAATTGTGTTATAGTTCTAAGATGACTATCTTGTACACTGAGCAGAGGTTTGGAAGCCTCTAGAGCAGCGCATCAGTCTCCGTACATCTGTACATAATTCCAGGGACATCTGAAGTACAGTATTTCAAAGCAGCAATCAATCAACTGAACTAACGAAACCAGATAAACAAAGTGTACACCGCCACGACGTACAAACGCAAGGAAGATGAAACGATAAATAAACTTCTAGAGGTATACACATTACTCAGTCTTTTTGAATAACACAACAAACTGTACAAATACAGGCTGTAGTAAGTTGGTGATCGTCATGTAAGGGATTGTCTGATTTAGAAAACCTATTTTGAAATACCCTATTAGGGAGTTAAAGTTATTAGCCAACCTTTTAAAATTGATGATCCATGCTTTGAATAGGCCAACAATAACAGGTTGTGGAGATCCCATTCCCACTACCCCACTTGTGCAACCATTGCAGACTCTTCAATGCTTACATTAGTTTCAGGACTGTTCATTCTTGAAAGCAACATATTTTTCTTAGCTGTAGTACAAGGTATTGCACCAATGTCCCATTAACGTAAATGGGACATCACTACAATACCTTACACCACCACTACACAAAGTATGGAGCTTGCTGACATATGCATTGCAGCACCTTCAAACAGTTGGTCAAAGGATGTGCTGGGAGTCCATCCCTTACAAGCCTAAAAGTGCTTATCCTAAGGATAGGTCATCAACCTATTGGTTCAATCACAAGGGCCTGTTAGGTATGATGGAAACCAAATGCCACCATCAAATCATCAAGCATCATGTCGTTTAGATAATATGTAAGGGTCTTAAACTACTGCTTTTCATAGTTCTCACACGATGGTAACTCTTTATAGAAAAACTAGGTGTTTCTCTGTGATGAACTAGTGGACAGCGAGGGCCCCATATACAGTTCTTGCTCAGGGACCTTTTTTGCCTGTGCAAGCCCTTGGGCTGATCAGCCTTCTTAATAGAGCAGGAAATAGGGCTCAAAGCCCTTATCTACTTGCAGGAGCGTTTATATAAAATTCTCCTTCCACACAGAGGAACCAGCACATCCATGCAGTACACAGTAGCTCAAAAGTTCTCAGGGTGGGGCAGGTACCTCATCCCATAAAAACTGATATGTCAGTGCTATCTAGCCCTTGACTTATCTAATAAAAGGTATCTGCTCCAAAAGAGGCAACTCTTTACTTATATATAACTCGCCTTTTAGCTCCCTTTATAGACCCCCTTTTCTTTCACCTATTTCATCGGCAGGTGAATCACAGACCATAGATCAAATGATTTATTATTCAAACAGCCATCCTCCAAAGTTTTTCTGCCCTGTTGAGTCTGTATTACAATTTCTTGCTTTTAGTTGCTAAAAAAAAAAATATCAAATCTGAGTCATGTTTTAAAGGGGTTTACTCACAAAGAAAGATACTTGTAAAAAAAACATGCTACGAATAAGGCGTGCAGCCGAAATGCTTTAGTATATTTTTTCATACTGCCACTTTATTTGTACGTGCATCTGTTCAAATTTCAACAAGATGCAATAAAAACAGAAGTTTTAATAATCCTATTTACGTGCCTGGTACGTGAAGCAAGTGCTGGATGATCGTGATTCTTTGCTGCATAACTTGTACAAAACACAGATCAGCTGATCATCCTGAGTCTGGGTCCTAAGACCCCTGCCAATCAATTTATATTACTGAAGGACCACATGGTCTTCGGCATTGACTGCAACAGGATAAATGTGAGTTATCGATCATATAATACATGGCCTGGCCAAACCTCTATAGTAAATTGAGAAGTTTGTTCAGCAAGAGGATGGGTAGGTCTCAGATGAAGATGCCCTTCTATGAGGCCATATATTAACAGAAGAGAACTATCCATGGATGTGGAAAAGTGCTTCATGTCACTGAAAGGGGAAAAATCTCTTCTTGAGGAGTGGAACCAATAAATTGGTCGGTGTGAGGGTTTACTTGCCATTCAGACCTCACTGACTGTTTTGCATAAAGCAAAGGATTATGGGAAAAGAACTGAGGAGCTCCACAGCGCACTCTATTGGATGTAGTTATCCTCAGTTCACATGTAGCTCACAGGAGGCTAGCAATGTGAAAGGGATTTGAGCCAAACCAGTTAAGTTCAACTACAGACAGCTGTTTCGGGGTACTTGATCCTCGTCAGTGCAGTGTAGAACTTAGTGGTTGAACTTAACCGGTTTGGTTCAAATCCCTTTCACATTGCTAGGCTCCTGTGAGCTACATGTGAACCGAGGATAACTACATCCAATAGAGTGCGCTGTGGAGCTCCTCAGCTCTTTTCCCATAAGCCTTTGCTTCATGTCACTGAGTGAATGATAAGACCCAGTGTGATATGACACATGTGTATATTACATCAGGGATTTATGTTCTACTCCCTGGTTTAAATCCGGCTTGCATTTTTCATGTATTCATCATGATCAGTTTTACTTTAAGGCATCTAAATGTTCTTCCATTCCTTTTGTTACCATCAGAGTGCTATGCTCCAGGTGGTCTCCCTATGTCTAGGCTGCAGCTTGCAAACACAGAGATAAATACATCAATGGATCTATTGCCAATGGCAGAAATCTCACAGGGCACCTAATGGTTTGCTCTCAAACAAGCTACTCCATAAATTACAAAATGCTGCGAAGCTCCGTGAACATTTGATTTTCCCAAAAGTATTTTATAAATTCTTTTTACAGTGGAAAAAAATGAACTTGTATAAAAGGTTTCTGGGCTCATAGCTCAGCTGCACTATTCAAGTCACCAATCTCCCACCGGCGACAAATATTGAAATATTGACAAAATAAAGGTCTCTTATTCTGGAATAAAATCTTCATAAAAGTCAGGGTAATTCTTGTGCTCGTGAATTGTTCTTCTATAAGTCATGTCTGGATAATGAAAGGCAATGAAAATGCACAAAGTGACATTGAAAAAAAGACAGTCATAATTACAAAATAAGATACGTAAAGGGGCATTGTCCTGAATTAAAGGTTTTTTTTGTTATTTTTGCATTAGTAAAACATTTTTCACCAATGTATTTTTATAACATTTTGGTATTACTTCAGCCAATATGCCTCCCTTCCAAAAGGCTCTGACTACACATGCTTCCCCCAGTTCATGTCCAAAAGCCCTCTATACAGTCGTCATGAGACCTCCTCATATGCCCACATCAACTAATAGGGCTAAAACTGTCCTTCTGTAGCTGCACATCAATTAGTCACCGACCTATTTCCCAACAGTGATTTTATTCCTGTGTTTTTCCCACGAAAAGACCTCAAAAGGAATGGGACTTGTGCCAGCGTACCCCAAAGTGGGCATTTTCAGTGAGGCGTAAAAATATATGTATAGTGGGAAAAATAAGTATTTGATACACTGGTGATTTTGCACATTTTGCCACATAAAAAGAATGCAGAGGTCTGTAATTTTGTCGTAGATACACTTTAACTGTGAGAGACAGAATCTATAAAAAAAAAATCCAGAAAATCACATTGTATGATTTTTATATAATTAATTGTATTCCTTGAAATAAGTATTTGTTCATCTACCAATCGGTAAGAATTCTGGCTCTCACAGACCTGTTAGTTTTTCTTTAAGAAGCTCTCCTACTGTGCAATCATTACCTGTATTAATTGTACCTGTTTCAACTCACTACCTGTATAAAAGACACCTGTCCACACACTCAATCACACTCCAACCTCTCCACCATGGCCAAGACCAAAGAGCTGTCTAAGAACACCGGGGACCAAGGGCTTTGCTAGGGTCCTAAAACATCCGGGTCCCGGGCCCAGTGTGTTACATTTTGCTCAGTAGGGCTGGGTTCACACGGCATTTTTCACGCCACATTGTGAACTGCGGCATGATGTGTTTTTACAGAGAAAAACCTCCTGTTCCTGTCACTAATTTTCTGCATATTCCACATAGCTCAGCAGTCACTACACAATGAAAATCACCAATGACAAATTTACTTTTTCAAAACCGCTCACCTCCACATGACAATACCCCTAAACAGTCACCAAAACATCATCCTATAGATGGAGCAAATATACCAGACAAATGATTGTTACTAAAAAACACTCCTACAAAACCAAGACCCAAAACTATTACTACTTAAGGATCAAATAATCCTGCCAGACCCTGACCAAACGCGACCCCCACATGTGACTATCAGCTGTACACAGGCTCTACAGACATATATTACCGCCATACAGGGACCATATAGTGGTAGATACTAGTTGTATGTAGATGCTCTGCAGAAATATAAGTGATTACACAGTTACATTTAGTGACTCACAGGAGACGTCTTTTCTGATCAGCGTCGTTCACTTTCCCTTTTCTTCTCCATCCGGTTCACACCTCCCTGCAGATTTGGACACAAATATCTTAGAATCCTCACATTTCCAGCAACTACTTACTTATAGGTATATAAGTCCCTCAGTTAGGTAGGTGTATAGGTCCCCTCAATTAGGCAGGTATATAGGTCCCCTCACTTAGGCAGGTATATAGATATAGGGTCAATGTCAGGCAGGTATATAGATATAGGGTCACTGTCAGACAGGTATATAAATATAGGGTCACCTAAGCAGTTATATAAAAAATAGGGGTCCCCAAGGCAGGAATATAGTTTATGGGAGTCCTATAAGGCAGGTATATGATATAAGTCACTTTCGGCAGGTTTATAATATAGGGTCATTCTCAGGCGGGTTATATGTATGGGTCACTCTCAGGCAGGTAATAAATATAGGGTAAAATCTCTTTCATATATAATAAAAGGGTCACTCAGGCAGGTATTTTGATATGGGGTTTTACTTCAGGCAGGTTTTATAGTTTATAGGGCCCACTCAGGCTACGATAAAAGTCACTCTCAGGCAGGTATATAGATAAAGGGTCACCCCAAAAGGCAGGTATATAGATATGGGGTCATTCAGGCATATAAAATTTTGGGGTCACTCTCAAGAAAGGTTTTATAGATATAGGGTTACTCCCCAGGCAGGATATGGGTTATTGGGTTACTCTCTGGCAGTTTAATAAATAAAGGGAACTCCAGGCAGGTATATAGTTGGGGTCACTCTGGGCGGGAATATAGATATAGGGTCACTCAGGCATATAGATATGGGGCCACTCTAAGGCAGTTATATAAAATGGGGGTTACCCTGGCAGTATAATAAGATATACAAAAATTTTCGGGGCGGTACATAGATATGGGGTCACTCTCAAGCAGGTATATAGATATAGGGTCCCCTCTCGGGTTGGGAATATAAATTGGGGACACTGGGCGGGTTATATGGGGCCCCCAGGAAAGGTATAAAAGGGTGGACGGGCATTTAAATTTGGGGGGCACAGGCAGGTATAGGGGGCAAGGCAGGTATTAGGGGCACTGAGACAGGTATATAGGGGCACAGCGGGGTTTATAGGGCCCCAACAGGAATATAGGGCACAGGCAGGATATAGGGAAATGGGGGAAGGGTTTAAGGGGGGGCCGGGGCAGGTATATAGGGGCTCAGGCAGTAAATGGGGCACAGGCAGGTATATAGGGGCTCAAGCAGGTATATGGGGGCTCAGGCAGTATACGGGGGCTCAGGCAGGTATATGGGGGCTCAGCCAGGTATATAGGGCCCAGGCAGGTATATAGGGGCTTAGGCAGGTATATAGGGGCACTAGGCAGGTAAAACAAAATTAAAAATTTAAAAACCTTTAATACTCACCTTAACTCCCCCCGGGGGAGTGCGCTCTGCCCCTTTCGTCCGAGCTCCCCCGGGGCAGCCCCTTGGGCGCCCCACCCCTATGACGACGGGCCCGCCCCGATACAGGCAGAGGCGTGATGGGGTTTAATTACATCGCCCCCCACTGCCGTTTGAGCAGAAAAGGGGCCCCGGTGGGGGTTTCCCTCAGCGCAAAGGGCCCCCCCCGGAAAGGGCCCACTGTGTCGGACCCGTGGCCTGTCCAACACGGGTCTGCGGGGGGGGGATCGTCGCCTTTGCCCCCGCAGAACCCCTTTCAGCTGTTTTGTCCCTTTCCGGTGGTGCAAAAAATGAAGCTGAAGGGGAACCTCTTCTCCGGGCCCAGGGGGCAGCGGCCTGCAGCCTGGGGGGTTCGGTGCACAGGAGTTTTTTTTCAGGGACCCGACCCCCCGAATAAACAGCCGGGCGATCCCCCCTTCCCCGGGGACAGAAATTGAAACCCGGGAACCGGTTTGGGTTTGGGCTCCCAAAGACAGTAAGGCAAATGCTTGGTGAAAAGGGCCCAACAACTTTTGGGCCCACGTTTATTTAGAAAATGGAAGGGAAAAACAGGAAAACGAAAATTTCTTACTGTTCTGGGGCTCCATGCAAGACTCCCCTCAGGGGGGGTAAGGATAACTCTGAAAAAGATCAAAAATTTGGCCCAGAACAAACATGGGGGGACCTGGTTAATGCCTAATAGAGCGGGGCCCCAACAGTCTCAAAGATTACCATTAGTAAAAACACTACCCCACCCAATGGTTTAAAATCCTGCAGGGCCGCAAGGTCCCCCTGCTTTCCAGCACATGTCCCCGGCCTGTTTGAGATTCACCAATGGGCTATTAGGGGATCCCAAAAAAGACCCCCGGGAAAAAGGGTTTTGTGGTAGATGAGACCCAAAAAGAACTTTTTGGGTCAACTCCACCCTCCGTGTTTTTAGGAAAAAGGGAAAAAGGATAAATACAACCCCAAAAACACTGTCCCAACGTGAAACATGGGGGGTGGGAAAACCCTCATACTTTTGGGGGGTTTCTTGTCTCAAAAGGGACCCCGGGGAAAACTTCCTGTATTGATGGGTAAAGGGGCCAAAGTAAACATGAGAATGGGCCAAAACCCTCCTTTCTTCTGTTTTGAGAATTTGAAAAAAGGGGCATGTCTGGGTTTTCCAGCAGGACAATCCCCAAAAAAACACAGCCAGGGCAACTAAAAAGGGGGCCCCTTTTAAGAAGGGATTTCCAAGGGCCCCGGAGTGGGGCCCAGCCATCTTTTACCGAAAATCAATTGGGAAAATCTTTGGAGGGACTGAAAAACAATGTAGCCCCGCGACAGCCCAAAAAAAATGAAAATTTTCTGGAAAAAGATCTGTATGGAGGGGTAGGCCAAAATCTCTGCTGCAGTGTGTGCAAACATGGGTCAAAATACAGGAAACGTCTGACCTCTGTAATTGCGAACAAAACATTTTTTGTACCAAAAATTAAGTTCTGTTTTTTTAAAATTTTATCAAATACTTTTTTTCATGGAATAAAACGAAAAGAATTCTTTCAAAACATACAATGTCATTTTCTGGATTTTTTAAAAATTTCTGTTCCCCAGTAAATTTTCCTGCAATAAAAAAATTCAGACCTCTCGATTCTTTTTAGGGGGGGGAAAAAATTGCAAAAAGTAAAAAAATACTTATTTTCCCCACTGGGACATGATGATTTTAAATTTGGGGTGGTGCAACAAAACTTCAAAGGGGTCCCATAGCAAAATAAACGTTTCCCCAGGGAACCCAATGGTGTTAAACTCAAGCAGCAAAAGTAATTTTTTAAAGCTTTCCCAAAATTTTGGGTTTTATCTTTTAGGTGTAGTGGAAATTAGCAAAAACGCCTTTTTTATCTACAAAATGGAAAAATGGCCCCCTTAAAATCCTGGCTAGGTCTTTCCCCAAGCTCTGGCCCCACAGCATGCTATGGCTGTAATGCCCATAAATTTTAACCTGTAAAGGTCACACAAAGGGAACATGTTTTGTTTTTTTTTCACCTAATTTTTGGCAAAAAAATGCTCCCAAAGTGGGGCATTTCCCCCGATGTTAAAAGCCCCCTAATAATGTGTTTTTGGCGCATTGTTGGGAAGACTCGACACTTTCTAATGCGCCAAACACAAGGGGGGGGGTTCTGGGGGGTCGCAAACCCCACTCTTTAAAACCAAGGGCACTACACCACAGGGCCCCTTTATTTTGGGTACAACCATGTAGAAAAGGGGGTTTGGGCCCCCTTTTGCCCCTTCAGAAACTGCCCCAATTTCTTTGTGGGATAGATTCAAAAAGGTGTTTCAACGATGCTCAATTGGGACCAAAAGGGCCCCAAAGGGGGGCCAAAAAATATTTTCCCCACCCCCAGACACCACCACCACCCGCCTGAAACCGGGTTTATACAAGGGAGGGTGGATCCATTTCTTTAAAGTTGTTGACGCCAAATTTTTGACCCTACCCCTCCAAATGTCGCACAGAAATCCCAGACTCATAACCAAACAACCCTTTTTTTTCCCAAACTTCTACGTCCCCCTTTTGATTTACTTGGGGCAAATTTTTAGCCTCAGTTTCCCGTTCTTAAACTGAAAGGAGTGGCAACCCCGGGGTGGTCTTCTTTTGGGTGTACCCATCGCCTCAAAATTTTGCCGTACTGTCGTTCAGAGATGCTCTTCTGCCTACCCTTTGGGTTTTAACGGGGGGTATTTGAGTCACTGTTGCCTTTCTATCAGCTCGAAAACCCGTCTGCCCAATTTTCCTTTGACCTCGGGATCAACAAGGCAAATTTCCCTCCACAGGACTGCCCTCATGGATGTTTTTTTTTTTTTCCGGGCCATTTCTGTAAAAAACCCCAAGATGGTTGGCGTGAAAAAACCCCGGAATCAGCTTTTCTGAAATACCAGACCAGCCCCTTTTGGCACCCAAAAACCAGCCACGTTCAAAAAGGGACTCCCAAAACACCCCTTTTTCCCCCTACCCGATTTCTCGGTTTTGAACTGCAAAGGGGTTTTCTTGACCCTGTCTTTCTTTCCTAAAGCCCGGGGTTGCGCCATGTGAAATTGGCCCGATTAGAAAAATTTAAATGTTAAAAGAGCATTGGGACAGGGTGTACCTTAAAAAAAGTGGGCCGGTGAGTGGGATTTGAATGGGGTTTAGCAAAACCGGGGCCTTTTCTGCTCGGACAGGCAGACCTATTTCAATGTGATTTCCCTGAGCCTGAGGAGTCGAAGTGGAGCTAGATTTGCGATAAGGGCAAAAAATGTCCCTTATTTCTCAACTTACAATAATAAAAGTACATTTTGATCATTATCAAACTATATAAAATTAAATTATTTACATTTAATAAAAAATGTTAGCATATCAAATTCATATAAAAATATATAATATCCCAAACATATAAAAATATCTCCTATAAAATGTATTTAAATTGAATAGAATCTAAAACTAAAACCCTCTGATGTTCAGATTTTACAATTTTTAATTTGAAATTTATTTTTGCTACTCTCACCCTTTATTTTAACTACAGCAAGAGCCAGCACAGTACAGGTATTGCTGGGACCTGTAGTCCACCAAACAAGATCAGTACCATAGTTTTTATTCACTAACATGCTATTCTAATGACCTTTATTTCCAGCCTATCTATAGTCTTCATACATGTTAGGTGCATTACTAATGCGTCTAGGTTTCGTAATGCGCCTAACACACAGGTGAGGCGCAATGAACTTTAGACTCAATCGCACAAAAACCACTTTCATACAGTCAGGTGCATTATACACTGAAAATGAGACTTGACAATTTGCTTTGAAGCACCTTCCTTCATATATGTCTCCCAAGGAGGGTATAAGCTGAACCATAGAGGGTGGCAATGGTGAAAGAGTACAAAAAAGTAACCCCTTATCAACTGTCCCCTGACTTTTTGACGCAGGTCAACTTTCTGTAGCGACACCAAAAGACATCACTGCAGAAAGAGGGATTTTGCGGCTCCCATCACCGCAAATGTACTAGGAATGGAGCTGTAGTTAACAGCCCTGTCCCTAGAGCAGTCTCTGTTAGTGCCATGGTCTGGAGGAAGCCTCTGATCCCTGGCTTTTAACCCTTTGATTGTCACGGCATAATCAAAGAGGATTCCCTTTCTCCATTGGGTCACCAGGACTCCCAATGGAGCCTGGGGAACATTTACAATACACAGTCATCCCTGGGGACCTAGAGTAGCCCTAGGGCTGTCTGTATAGCAAGCCCGCTGTAGGGATACACTGTGTCAGAGTGTACTGTACTAGGATACAGGAGTGTAGTAATACATTACTAAGTATAAAAACAAGTGTAAAATATTTAATGTATCCCTTAATGGGATCGAAAAAGAAAGGTAAAAAAATGTGAAAAAATGAATAAAATAAATAATAAGATAATAATAAATATTTAGTAAAAAATAATTGTACCTACATTAACCCCTTCACGACTTTAGATGTATGTCTCCGTCCAAGTCGTTTAGGGGTTAATGCAAATGGTCATAAACTTACGTTCTGGGGATCGTGCGAACTCTAAGGGTATGTTCACATGGCATTTTTGTGTGTGTAATTGCGCACGCATTTCGCCGCGTATTGTGCTTTATACGCGCTCCACAATTATGGTAATTCATAGTTCTCATAGAGAGCTATGGATTACGCTGACGCTTACGTGCTGCTGACAATACATGTCAACCCCGGCCGGCCCCCTTGTGCTTTGGAAGTACACGCTGATCAGCGTGACTTCCAAAACACACAGCGTATTTTGGCACCTACGGTAAGCGCCACAATTACGCCGTGTGAACATACTCTTAAACAGAGTTTGCATGATCGCTGCAGGAAATCAGCTGTACATTACAGCTGATATTCCACAGCATCAGCCCTGACTGGAGATTACCGGAGGGAGGAGCGATTAACCCCTTAGCTACCACGCTCAATCGCGATTATGGCAGCAAAGAGTCACAGGGAAGGGGCTCCCTGTGTCCCTATCGCAACAGCCTGGGTGCCTAAGAAAGACTTCCAGGCTGTCTGTGACATAGCAGTTTTGCATGTACTAATTTCTATTGCATCAGTGATCTGAAGATGTGCGATTTTCGTTTATCCCACAGCATATAAAATGGAATAAAAAGCAAAGAAAACCTCATATAAATGACAGTGGTATCCATAGAAACATTAGTTCATCCCACAAAGAAAAGCCCTTGCACAGCACTGTATATGGAAAAATTTAAAAGTTTTGGCTATCAGAAGATAGCAATGCATAAATATTGCTATACATACTAAAAACACTTAAAGCACCTCAGCATTAAAGAAACTATATGAATTGGGTATAGCCATAAAGGTATCGATCCACAGAGTAAAACTAACTTGTCACGGATACTGCATGGTGAGGCCTGTTAAAAAAAATAAATTGAAAACACTACTAGGATTGCAGTATTTTCTTCAACCTGCTTCCAAAAAATGGATTTAAAAGCAATCAAAAAGCCTTGTCCCCCCACAAATGATACCAATAAAAATGACATCTCATCCTGCAAAAAGCAAGCCCATAAATAGCACCATATACAGAAAAATAAAAAAGTTATGGCTATAGTTATCAGACTATGAAGACATAAAACACAATTTTTTATAAACTAATTTCTATTGTGTAAAAGGAATAAAACATAAAAACTATATTAAATTGTACCAACCACATTGTAAAGTTATCCTGTCATTTATGCTACACAGCGAACTAAGTAAAAATGAAATCAAAAAAACAATGGTGGGACTGCACGTGTTTGTTTTTATTTTTGTGGCCCAATACTAAAAAAAACACCTGTATGCCAAAAATGCACAATACACCCCTAGATAAGATCCATGAGGGCTGTTGAATCCAAAATAGCTTGACTTCTGGAAGGTTTCACCTGTTCTGGTACTTTGGGGGCTTTGCAAATGCAACATGGCTCCACCAAATTCTGCGTTCCAAAAGCCAAATAGCGCTCCCTTCCTTGTACACCCTGACATGCGCCCAAACAGCAGTTTACACCAACATATAGGGTATTGTTGAACTTGGAAGAAATTGTGCAACAAATTTTGGGTGTTTTTTTTCTTGGATTCTTTGTAAAAATTTAAACATTTTAAGCTAAACTTGCAGATTGTTGGAAAAAAATTAATTTCATTTTCACAGCCTAACACTAAAATAATTTTTGAAAGACCTGTGGGATTGATATACTCCCCAGGATATATTCCTTAAAGGGTGTAGTTCCCAATATGGGGTCTTTTTAGGGCTGTTAAGTTTTTTTGCACCTTAGGGTGTCCTCAAACCTGTAATGATGTCTAAAGAAAATCGTAATGAAAATAAGACCCCAAAGTCCAGTAGGTGCTCCTCCTATTCTGAGGCTTGTGGTTTAGCACACTAGTGCCACATATGGGATATCTCTAAAAACAGTAGAATCTTGGGAATAAATATTAAGTTGCATTTCCCTTGTTACATCTACCGAGTTTCTGTGAATAATGGATAAAAATTCTAAATCTGCAAAAAATAGTGACATTTTGAAATTTTATCTCCACTTTGCTTTAATTTCTATGAGACACCTAACGGGTTAATAAACTGCTTTGAATATTTTAAGTGGTGCAGTTTCTTAGATGTAGTCATTTATGGGGGTATCTGACATACCGGCCCCTCAAAGCCACGTCTGAATGTTGCAAATTAACTTGAAAATGTGAAAAATTAATACTACATTTTTAAGCCTCCTAATGTTGTAAAAAAACAAAAAGACATTTAGAAAATGATGCCAACCTACAGTAGACATATGATAGATGCTAGTTATAAACTATTTTGTATGGAATAACTATCCATCTTATATGCAGAAATTTCTTAACTTTGAAAATGGCATTTTTTTCCAAATTTTCACAATATTTTAATATTTTTCACAAATAAACAGGGATTGTATGGACCAAAAGTTCTTACTAAATTAAAGCAGAATGTGCCACAAGAAAACAGTTGGATAGGTAAAAGTATCAAAAAGTTATTCTCACATAAAGTGAAAAATCCGATTTCAAACATGGGGCTCTGTCAGAGAGGTCAAAACTGGCTGCGGTGGTAAGGGATTAAACAAAAAAAAACTTAATATAACAGGTTATTTAGTGTTAACTAGGATTGGTGTAAAAAAATAATTTTAAAAAACAAGTACAGAAAAATACTTTTTTATGTTCAGGCTGAAATTTTTTTTTCAAAAATTCTTGTCATGGGGGCTAGCGCGGGTGCCACTGCCCTCCGCGGCCGCTCCCCTGCCCGCAGGGGGTCCGGCGCGGGTACCACGGCTCCCCGCGACCATCCCCCTGCTGCCCCGTCCAGGCTCCTGTGCACGCTGCTCCTGCCTGTCCCGGCCGCCGCACATACCCGCTGCTTAGGGCGCGCGCGTGACGGCTGGTCTGGATTTAAAGGGCCAGCGCTCCGTTAATTAGTTTATTGACGGGCACTGGTCCTATATAAAGAATACGCCCCCAGCACTCTCTTCCAGTTTGTTGGTGGGCGTACCTTGTCTTGAGAGTGTTGGAAGTCCTGTCTGATTACCCGTGTTCCAGTCCGTTCCGCTACGTTTCCTGACCTTGCCTGTTTGCCGCCTGCCCTGGCCTTCTGCCCGTCTCTGACCACGAACCTCTGCTGCCTGTCCTGACCTTCTGCCTGTCCCCGACTACGCCTCTGGATTACGATTCTGTACCACGCAGTACCCCGGCCGCCATCTCAAGCAAGTCACTTCAGGGGTAGCGACCTGGTAGCCTCACGCCGCAGCAACTCCATCCCGCTTTGAGGCGGACTCTGGTGAATACCGGGGGCTACTTAGACTCCGCTCCCTGGCGTGGCTTAACTATCATCGCTTGCGGTGGTCCAGCGAATCCACCGAACCATTACAATTCTGAGTAGTTTATATGTAAACTGAAACCATGCCCCCAAAGAATACAACTTCTCCTGCATAAAGCAAACTACAATTGTGTAAGTGAAAAAAATAAAATGTTATGACTATTGAAACGCACGGAGACAAAAACTAAAAAATTTTGCTGGTCATTGAGACTTTTTCAGGCCTGGTGCTTAAGGGTTTAATAGCAATGCATAGATAAGAAGAAACATTTTTCTATGGGATCATTAATGCTTAAAAGGGTTTTATCGTTTGAAGCATTCATGCTCTTCAGCTAATTGAATTTGAAATCCAGGGGAGAGTCTCTTTTTTCAGCAGGCGTGTCTCTCCTCTCAGCAGGCGTGTCTCTCCTCACTGAAGAGCTGTGACATCATCATTCTGTGTGAAACAGGGGAAGAGGAAGGTTGTCTAGAGAGGACAGCTATGCAGCCTCCTGCAATGTTCTCTTGTCTGCAGAGCCTTCATCTCCAGGCTCCACAAGCTCCTTGCTGTGCTATAACCAGTTATGCACACAGCTGAACTGATGAAACACATGTGAGGAATGCACACTTCCCCCCCCCCCCTCGTCCTCCTCTGTTATCAGTCAGGAGACTGTATAAGACTGTGTTATATGGAGGGAGCACAGGATATAAGACTATGTTATATGAGGGGATCTATGAGTTAAACAGTCAGTAATTAGTAAGATCATTCACCTTAGAGCTGGGAGATGAGTATAAAGCCAGCAGTTATCTCACATAGCTGGTTTTACTTTCGGTTTTAAGAGCTCAGAGAGAGAAAACACAGCGTGTGCCGGCCGCCAATCACAGTGCATGGGGCATGTGCAGGGTGTTTCCTATCTGGGGGCATATCCAAAAAGGCTGAATGAAATGTCAGTCGGCCAATCACAGTGCAGGGGGCGTGTCCATCTAGGGGTGGGGGTGCGGAATCCATCTGGGGGTGTGTCCCGACTAGCCAATCACAGAAAAGGTGGCCTGTCCCCACTAGCAGCAGCAGAAATAGAAAACAGATGCACAGAAAAGCTCATATCTACTATACTAAGTGACTTAGGTAATGCAACCCACTTACAAAAGTGCTTATTTTTACTGTCCCCATAATCTGAGATAGGATCTTTGTAGAGAGAAAACCCCTTTAAAATCTTACCTACTATTTCTTAAAAAAGGCAACAATATATTTATTACTGTATGCAAGTGGGAAATAATTACTGATGACATTACTAAGGTATACAGCATCATATCCTGTAGTAAGCCCAGGCCTGGATTCCATAGGTCCAGAACATAAAAAATACACCATAGTGGCAAGTGATTGACTCCAAAGAGCTAACTGCAGAGTCAAGGACTTGCCACTAGACTCTATTTCTTATCAAGTGATTGACTAAAAGCAGAGGTGTAACTTGAAGCTCCTGGGTTCTAATGCAAATAGTGAAATGGGGCCCCTCAACTACCATGTGCCATTTACAATGCTGTGGCAGAAGGGCTTTTGGGGCCCCCTCAGGATGCAGGGCCCGGTGGCAACTGCTACCTCTGCACCCCATATAGCTACGCCCCTGACTAATAGCTTATTAACAATGTGTTCTCTGTGTGTAATGGTACCAAGAAAGATAATGATGCATTATAAAATGGCCATACACATAGATAGAGGGTGGACCTCAGAATCATCTCCTCTTTTGGGTTCAGGAACTCTAGTCCAACAATGATCTATCCCTAATAAAGAATACATATCTTGTACACATGTCTATTGCAGTCTCCTTGAATGATATGCACATGATCTGTCCCCATAAATAAAGTATTTCTGCTCCCCTGTTAATACTATCCCCTGCTGTTATTTTCTACATTATTCATATTTTTGATGTATACAGCATTTCAAAGCTTTACGTGTTTTTGATTATTATTATTTAGTTTAAATATATATGATGAAATATGAAGAGAAAAAAATCCCACGATCCGGGTGCTGCCAATACTCTTGGACAGAAGCCAGTTCAAGTGACCAAAGTCCAGGAGGACCACAACTTCCTTTGAGTTAAAGTTTTGCACTACTTTGATGTTTTATTCATGAATATTGGAATACAGCAATTTATTCAGTTTGTATTTGACCAGACCAAGTGCTGCAGTTTTTTCTCTGTGTTATTGATTACAAGTTGTAATATTCTTCACATGGACACCACCACTATAGATATGAAGGGAAGCATAACTTGGCTATGAACATGTATATTATTCACCTAGACATGCATAGACAACATTTGTCTCAGCAAGAGATGTTTTCCCCTTTGCTGCCCAGACACCCTTTACTTTTGTGCACCTGATTCCCTGTTACCGAGAGCTACTAATTGCCCATTCCCAATGGGACTTAGGTTATATAGTGCACTTGTAGGATTACCATGAGTTATCTGGACATCAGAGGTTGTTGCATCTGAGGAGTTTGTTAGGGTGCTCTCTCCTTGACCATGAAATTGTGTGCCTAATAATAAAGTCATTGACTGGAGATAGAAATAATAATTTGTTATTATGGAATATGGTAAACTTGCCTTCCTCCTTATACCCAGTCTGATCACATTATTATGACCGCCAGCTAATATCCATAATACCCATCATACGCATCAGGGAGAGCAGCTTAACGGACTGGGAGTGACTCAGTAGAGTCCTGTTTGGGTGTCACAGGTATCTGGAGCCATGTTCATTGCATCCCACTGCTGCTGGGGGGTTCATAGAGCCAGGGTAGTCTTGGTCATGCTCTTTCAACCTATGTCAGATATTTCTAGCCCTGGTACATGTCGCATTATCTTAATAGAAGATGCCATCCACCCTAGCTAGAAAGGGCCTTCCACATGGATGAGTGGTCCAAAGAATGCCAGGAAAACATTCCACAGACTAAAACACTGCCACCAACAGCTTGTGTTTTTCTAGCAATGGTTGCAGGATGTTTGTTCTCTGATGTGTCCTGCCTCACATACCAGCATTCATCCATCTGATGAAGCAGAAGGCAATCCTTCACAGGATAAGTGAGACCCTGGTACAAATTTTACATTGAGATCAAGGAGCTTAACGGTTCTCCTCTCTAATGGTTGATTTATTTGCCAGTTTGCACCATTCTTTTACAATGCCATTTTTAACATTGTGAAACAGGCATTTACACAGCAATATGGTTGGCATCCATATGGACACTTTTGCACAAACACAGCAGCATTGCTGCTTCACAACTGTTCATTTCTTGCAATAAGGGCCCATTTACACACCAGCGGACAAATACTGGTCGGTTTAACCGACCGGTATTTGTCCGGTTTGTGTGCTATCCCCACGGCCAGAGGGGTGGAGCGGCTTTTCTCCGCGATGAGCATATTCTGTCCGAAAACTGGACGGAAGAATAAGCATGTACAATGTATTTCAGGCGGAAAACCCGTGCAGTGGGGACTGCTGCACGGGTTTTCCATAGAAGCACTGTGTGTTTGCTTGTGGCCGGTTTTTCAGACGGTCTGCAAAACCGCAAACCGTCTGAAAAACCGTCTGCAAACCGGTGCTGTGGGGACATGGCTTAACCCTTACAGACTGAAGATGAATTGACTGTCACAGATGTGTTGTCATTTTGGCTCAGAAGTTGGCATTGTAGCCTTGCTGACCTATGGTTTTGGTTTTGAATAGTGAAAAGCGAGCACTAAAAAATTTGAGTTTGGGCCGAACCGTGAATTTTGAGAAGTTCAAACCCCATTAAAGTCAATAGGAGAAGATGATCAGGTTAATTTTTATACTAAACTAAATGACAGTGTGGGAAATAATAACATCTCTATAAAATAGCAACACTTTTAATTGTCCCGTACTTATAATAACAGTTCCATTGTAACATCACATAGATTGACATTTTAAAGATATAACTTGTGGTTTCGATGGTTCATGCAGAACTCTCAGTTCAAATCATCCCGGCTACATGGCTCGGTTTTGAAGCAGCATTTCTACAGTACGGCACCTCAAATGGAAGTCCATATTGGACAAGTGGCACACACACACAGTCCTCTCGGATGGTAGGAGAATGTATTCCCATTGAACGATGAGAAGGCAAGGCCAATAAAAAAATCTTCGTATTTCAACATTGTTTAAAAACCATATAATGATTGTGCACAAAACTGTACAGATATGACACATACCACAACTATTAGGGTCAGCACATCATGGAGCTTGATACAGCAGGGCCCAAGAACATGTCATATATGTGGTGGCAGCAGGAACATCCCAATGGGGAACATGGAGGTTCAGCTGGCAAGGCCATAGTTATAGGAGGTGCAGTGGTAGCCAGGGCTGCTGTCAGTCATCTATTAACCGTTTCAGGGCCCATGCAGCTAAATCAAATGGGGCCCCCACCTATTAGTAGTTCCTATTTTTAACATATCACTGGGCCCCTTTTTGATTAGGGCTCCTGACAGGAGTACTGCCCTATTGGCAAGAACTATTAATAAGTGGGGGTCCCATTTGATTTTGCAGTATGGGGCCCAGAAACGCTGACTGACGCTTCAGTTCCACCCAGGTGCCCTTCTCTTTGGCTTCCTTTTTCTTCCTTTTGTTTCCTTGACGCGCTGGAGGAAACTATCTCTGCTCTGGGAGTGGCGAATGTGCTCCACACGGAGGTTGATTCTTTTGGCAAGGATTTTACCCTTGATCTGCTTGTTCACAATGATACCCACAGCAGGCTGTGTAACACTGCAGATCCTGCCAGTCTTGCTATGATAGCATTTATGTGACATGCCTTTTTGTATGGCGCCCATACACTTAATGTACACAATGTCACCCTTCTTGTAGATGTGCAAGTATGTTGACAAAGGCACAACTCCATGTTTATGGAAGGGTCTGGAGAACAAATACTGGGTTCCACGCCTTTTGCCTTTTGTGTTCGTCATTTTTGCACCTTAAAGATGGTGAGTCCAGCAGAAAAAGAGGGACCAGCTTCCTTCTCCTCCTCTGAGGGCATCAGCAATTGGGCGTCACAGCAGATATAATCATTTTCTTTGCCTTTTGATCTTTTGAAATGCCTTCTGATCCAACCGCATAGTGTCATCAAAGAGCTCTTCAGAATATGGATTATCTAGTGCGGTCTGTTTATTGGGTGACATTTGGCCCATGTTTGCTTCAGTTTGAACTGATGATGACGATATTTGTGGCCGTTACTGAGAGCAAGAGGAGTTAAAAACGCTGGATGCAGGTTGTGTTAACCACTGAAGAACAGATTGGCGACGCTCTTCAGACATGAGATGCACAAGGAGCCGACCAAACGATGACAGGCCTGATGGTCCTGCGAATGACGATGTGCTTGCTTGTGTGTTGTCCGGAGCACTGGAAGGAGCACCTTGTCTCGTACCTCTAGCTCCACACCCTTGCTCGCTTACCACCTCTAGTTCGTCCATGTTCAAAAATATAAATATTAAAAAGGTCAAGATAGGATTATAAACCGAACTTTTTCGATGGAATAGCGGTGAAATGGGGTCGTATGGAAGAACCCTCACAGCAAATCAGATGCTCTTAAATGCCTGTACTTTGCAATAAGATTCTAAACAGAATTTTTCTATGGAATATCTATACAAAACTACCAAACTCCCTATCTAGTGATGTGTCTGATTTCCTAAGCTAGCTGCCCCCACCCTGAGTAATCTAACTAGCAGCTTTTCTGCCTGCTGGCAAACCAGTAGACACAGGCAGCAGTTTGTTCTCTACAGAGATTAAGGTGGAAATAGCATTCAACAGGAAATACAGTGACATACACGTAAGACTGTCATGTGACTTTTGCAGCAAATGAGATCCCTACACCCCAACTGGTGACGTTTTTGACCCCCCTCCCCTCTGTGCTCTGCGCTGATTGGCTGGCCGCTAAAACTGGAGGAAGCCAAAAACTGGAGGAAGCCAAATAAAAGGCGCCGAACGATTGTCCAAAGCCCAAACTTTTTACAGAACTTGCGGCAAAATATTTGGCTCGGTAAAATTCCCCAATTTCAGGCTAAATTTAACTTTTGCCAAACGGTTTGGCTCAACACTAGTTTTGAAGTCATAACATGTGCTTGCCATTCGTATGTTTTTCCAGTGTCTGTTAACATTTCCTATGTATCTTTGGTTTCTTCTCTCTATATTATAAAACTGAACTTAGTTTATGGTTTTACTATGAAACTGTCCATTAAGTGAAAAAAGCAACAAAAATTTTAATTTTGTATATTGTGCAAGAAATGTAATATATTGATACTAATAAACTTTATAGTTTATATCTCCATATACTTTATCCTTATACATCACACCTGTTTTCCCTTCCCCACTACTCTACATCCACATTGGTCCCAAAATAGGAAGGGAGCTCTCCCACGCCACCATGTCAATAACAGGCAGGGGCGTAGCTAAAGACTCATGAGCCCGGGTGCAAAACTTCAGCTCGGGGCCCCCCACCTACCACCGCCTCCGTCTGTAGACAATACTTTTTCAGCAACAGATACCTACTTGACGTGACCGGGATGTCGTGGTGCAGCGGCTGCAGAAATATTTCTTATTAAAGGTATTATCCAATAGAGAAAATGAATTTGAATGGGGCCAAAAAACAACTATTTATAAGCCAATGTGTTGTTCCCTCTTGCTTTCCCCCGCTACTTTGAATATGGAGGTGCAGTCTCAGGTTGCTCTGAGACGCTGTTCCAGCATCTACATGCCTCAATCAGACAGTTGGCTTAGGACCGCTTACAGGCAGTGCACTATTCACATCATTTACACGGCACTGCTGCCTTATAGGTAGAGGGGCCGTTATGTATGATATGGCAGTGTGATACCAGACCGGCTGCTGAGTGAAAGATGCCACCCTGTAGTAGGTCACACACACTATAAACCACAGATATATATGGTGTATAACACACATATAATATATTCACACATTTAACACCCAACACATATGCAGTGTACAACGATACAGCAGCCTACATAAAGCCCCCCCAGCCTTACACATACACGCTCCACCCAGCCTCCTACGCACCTCAGCCCTACAACAGCCACCCAGCTCACATAAGCACCAGCCTCACATAAGCCACCAGCTATCATCATACAGCCCCCTGCCTCACATACAGGCCCCCAGCCTCACATACTGCCCCTCCTGCCTCAGACACCGCCCCCAGCCTCACATACAGATCCCCCAGCTCTCTCATACAGCCCCCAGCTCCATACAGCCCCCAGCTCACATGCCAGCACCCCAGCTCACTTACAGCCCCAGCCGCATCATACAGTTTAACTAATGTGCAACTTGTGTTCCCTCTCTCTGGATGGGTTCTTACCATCTCATAGGGATTCGGCATCTGGTGTTTAGGCAGCTTTGTTTCACAAAGTTGCTCCATCTCATCGATGAACTGTATCTAGAGGTTGTTTCCATAGAGTGTTATCAATTATTTCTTTATTCAGTCCCACTTGTTCTCTAGTATAGTTTCTTGAAGCTTGATAAGAATAGCCTCCCAGTTATTCTTCAGGTTTTGCAGATGCTGTTATAGCTTGTCTAGTCTGTTGTCAAGCCAGGCTATGTCCTCCTATATGTGACATTTGATATCTTTTTAGCTCCTGTGCCCACGCTTTGTAGTCCAGGTGCATGGCAGGAGAACCCACCTCATAATATGGGTCATGACGTAGTACCCTGTGTGAGTAAAGAGCTGTCTACTCAAGCAGCACTCAGCATGCCTGGCATCATGTATATTGGTTTTCTACTGGGAAATCAAAGACTTTGGGTGACATCTATGAATTCACCTTTGCCATTTATTCGCCATATATTGTCAGTTCTATAGATGTATGAACAGACGTATTGCCAAACTTTGGTGTGAAACTGCCATACAAAATGTGAATTTTGAGTGTTATGCACAAAAAATGTTTGCCGCATTACACATTCATTCATACTGTCGTATTATACACTCCTCTATATCTATTTAGATCTGATGTGTCGAAGCCAAGTTAGAAAAATGTTGCCTGTGAATTCATAGATGTTGCTCTTTTTTTTTTTTGCCCAAAGTGCATATTAAGTGGTCCATTTGACTCCTGGTACTTTTGGAAGGGTTCGTTCTCCATTTGAATAGGGTTCAGTGTGAGGCTCTGAATTTTTTTTGTCTTTTGCACTAACAATGGATAGAACATTTTATTACTCTACATGCTGGTGCAGAAACTGGAAGTCTGGAACTGCTGTATTTTTACCACAACTTTAAATGTTTTTGTGCCCATATTGTATACAAAGTGGTCCATTTCATTTCTGGTACATTGGCAGGGTTTTCTCTCCAGCCCAATGGAGGTTCAGTTTTGGGACTGGGAAATTGATTTTTTCATTGCCAGAGCAATGCAGCCCTGAGACTTGCATCAACCAATGCCACCATAAATATACATGTATTTTCCAGTAATTTTCACCAGAGTGGCAAAAATGCAATGAAAATGAGTCATTGTGCAAAGCATGTAATTTAACTTTTGGCCCATCAGTAGAAACATTGGAACGACAACTTTGGAGTTTATTTGTTAGATAGAGAAAAAAATAAATTTGTTTAGCTTTTTCTCCATTCCAACAGCTGTCACTTTTGTATATGTAGATTTATGAAACCATCTTTTTACAACTCAAATTGTAGTGCTGTAATGTTATTTTATGTTTTACGTTGACTAGAGTTAAACTTAAAAGGGTTGGTCACCCAAAATTTTTTTTAGATATTATTGGTGCAAAGGGGGACAAAAATGGGAAAAAAATGAATAAAGGAGCTTAAGGTGACAGCTATGTAACTTGGCACCTACACACCAGTTCTAAATAGATATAGAGGAGTGTAGAATATGACAGTATGTATGAGAGTGTTATGCGCCAAACTTTGTATGGCAATTTCACATCAAACTTTGGCGCATTCTTGAGGCATTCAAAAGTATTGTGTCTAGTGCAGACTGCACCAAGTCGCAGTTTTGGACGTACGACTGTTCATACATCTGTAGAATAGTGCTACAACAGTTTTGTGGTGCAAGATGAGCCAAAAAAGGCTCAGACCAGTTCATAGATGTCACCCTTAGTTTTTATCTTATCTGTGGAGCTCCCATCCTCTGAGTAAGTCATAGCACCACTGTCTGGTGACATCTAAAATCTGGCAAATTATTGTATCAAAAGAAAACAAAAAAGGTTTGTTGCAGAAAAGTTGACGTGTGGAGCGTTAGGTTTTATACAAAGTTCTGGAACTTTATGTTTCAACTTTCCAATTTTAAAAAGTAGGATTCCAAAACTGAAGAATGGTCTGGGGCACATGCTTAATATCACTACACAACTTGTCTCTGGGCGCTGAGATCCAAAGGAAACAAAAGCTGATCACTTAAATAGCTTACAACATTCTTATAGAAGTCATAAAGTTTTTATGAACATATTAAATCAGAATATTTGAAAGAGATTGCACTGGAAAGTGACTAGAATGGAAAGAAAGACCGAAAAAAGAAATTAAAGAAACAATAAACATAGAAAATGTACAAAAATACAAAAAATCCCAGCAAATTCTTCCTTAATCTCTTCCTTTAATATGATACTATATTGGCCCCAAAATACAATTAAATCTCAGAAATACTGAAAGAAATCTTCACTGTGTGTCAGTCGCCAATTGTTTGTCCTTCCTCTGATACCACTGTTATGATTTGGACTGTAATTAAATAATGGCTGCCAGCAGGAAGTTCCCTTCTTTCTCTGTCCTGCAGTTGCACACAAAATATGTTTGACATTCAACTTTATGGTTACCAGGGTTACCCTTATGTCTTGCAAATAGTAGTTGACTAGATGTGACAAACATTTCAACACTTATGTCCATATCCACTTTCTTTTTCCACGACATAGGGGTTACCTTGGGAAAGAAGAAATATTTCAAGACAGTGGCACTGGGAGCTGCGGGATGCCTGGAGATACGTTCCAAAGCAAGCTAACCCATAGAAAACCCTAAAAACCCTAATTCTAACTTAAGGCTAAGGTTAGGAATTTATTTTCTACTATTTGTTTAAGGTTAGGGTTGGGGCTGCAGTTACTGTTAGCGTTAGGTATTAGGAATGTCCCAAACCTGAATTTTCCCACAGGTTTTGTTGAACCAGTATCAAAACTAACAAAGTCATATAGAGGAACACTAGTCGCCATCTACTTTTTTTGTCTTTTTATGGACAACTTAACGAGAAATCACAGATGGACAACATTTTTATAAGCATTGGAAAATCAAAAAGATCAAAATCAATATGTTGTTAGTCATGATTACAGTATAAACACTTTGTTCTATTTGTCATAGGATGATTTTTGGATAACCTATTAGATATTATTGCTCCTGTGCATACAGTGATAGCAATATGGAGCACAAAGCAATAAAGGTAGAGGACCACAGATGAGGAATAGGTCAAAGGTAATCCCAACACCGATTAACCAGCTGAAAAATAAAAACAAACATATTACTAGGGCAATGGGCAAGAGGTTTTTGATTTTTATGGACAGTTAGATGTCAGACAAAATTAACAAAAAAACCCTAATTTAATTTGCAGAAAACTTAAAAGATCCATGGTAGGAACCAATGCAGTTTGCTCTAAATATTTTGATTGAAGTCCTTAATATGGGGGGATTATGATTATGAAACAAATAAGCCAAGCTACATTGGATATACAATAGATCATTTAATTTTGCTGCAATAAAACCTTAGATTTTATTTTTGCAACATCCTGTCTTTAGAATTCTTTTTTTTACAAATTGTTTCTATTGGTACCTGATCACCTAAACACCTCAGTACAGGTGTGCAAGTTCAAGTGATATGATATGGTGAGCTGACTATACCTTTCTTTGTGCATGTTATTTATATACATTTTTTTCATAATTGGCAATTCAATAAAGAATGCTGGAAGAGCTATATACCAGACAAAATATTTATCAAGTATTCAAGGGTTAAGTTAGTTAAGGTTGATGATTGGACCTTGCTATAGAGTCTTGAATGGCATTGAAGTCAAAGATGTTGGCTTACTGCTTTTATTACAATTTTGAGAACGATGAAAAGAGCCACTCCATTCAAACTTCTCCTAACCCTAAGGCTATGTTCACATGGCTTAAAATGGGACGTATTTCAGTCTTAGAATTACGGCTGGAATACGTCCCAGTCATTACGGTAATCCACAGTTCTCATAGAGACTATGGTTACGTTCTTTCCCTTGCTCGGCGAATCCGCCGCCGGGGGGGAGATAAGTGAAGGTCATTTTCTAGCGCCGTATTCGCGCCGCTAGTAATGATAGTCTATGGGCCGGCAAGGTGCCGGGTCCCTGCTCCCGCCCCCGCTCCTACCCCGTCCACACGGCGTAATTGCGGGCTGTAATTACATAGCCTAAGATGTGCTGCTGAGGGGAGGGTCAGGAAACTGGGGTCCAACTTGTTAGCTATTCCTGTAGTTCCCAGTGGTTGAACCCTCATGGATCTACCATTTATCACTTATCTAGTGGTTGGATGACAAACATTTTGGCAGACTATACCTTTAAAGGGGCATTCCCATCACGGCAAGTACTGCTGGAAGAGCCAATTACTGCAAAGTAAGTAATTTTCTAAGTGCATGTCGTTACGCGATAGGCAGGCTTTACGTAATTCTGGCCTGTGATGTACCTTCAACTGGCTCTCGTCTGCTAGGTTCACAACCACCAGGAGGTGCTTTCGGTGGTGACCGGTGGTGCGGCGTTAGTGTGCGGTTGCCTGTGGCTTTTAAAATAGAGATATGCATTTTCACTTATATGTACTCACCCTTCATCTCTCTGGCCCGGCCAGGCCACAGAAACCCTTTCTCAGGCAATCTTTGATAATGTTACAGACCTTGTTCTTTATGGAGTTTTGGAGAATTGTGTGGCACAAGAAATCTACACTAAAAACCAGCCTTTAAAGGGGGTTAAAGACACCAGAAGCAGTTCTTACTGTGGTAGGGCCTACGTAGGCTACATGCGGTAGGAATGGTGTTCTTCCAGCCACAGGCATGCCGCCGAAGAGAGGTTTCCTACAAGGTATGAAGTTATCTTTGAATAATACTACAGAAATAAAATCTATCAATCTAAATATCCAATTGCAGCCAGACAATGTGTTAGTAGGTTATTGTTGTCATCACAAATGTACAAAGGATAAAACGACAAAAAGGGGGGATAGTTGTCTATTCCTACCTAACAAGCCCTACCTAACAAGTCAATGGTCCTGGACAACCCCAACCAGCATCTAAGATTCGTGCAGCCCTACAACACCCTACAAAATTTTGAAGACACATGTTGGAGCCGTTTATAGGTAACATGAGACTCTGTATACAGTGGTGCCACTGTCTTTTTAGACATGAATTGAAGCAACCTGGTATGTTAGTCTATTGAAATACCTTATGTGAACTTCTGATAGTGAGTCCATTACTACAAATGCTTAAAAACTTCGACTGATACAGCCACTGCTGGATATAAGTATATGTTCACATAGTAAGTCACTGCTGTAAATGGATATGTGGTGAATGGCATATTGGATTGTTTAGCTACTGCTATCAATGTGTGTGTCAATCTAAGACATATATACTTGTGGATTTGTTTATCTGGTATTTAGACTGGTAGTGATGTTGGGTATTTCTATTGTCAGGCAGGTAGGTGTTAAATCCCTTGAGTTACTGTGAGAGATAATAATAAACACACCAGGGACCAAAGTCTAAGGAGCCATCCGACGCCCCCACTGCAAAGTGGAATGGACGTAGGTGAGGGGATCTCCCAGGTTGCTACCCCTTTCATGGTCGCTTGCGGTGACAGCCAAGATGCCAGCAAGATACAGGTGGGACCGGCTAAGGCATAGTTAAGTCACAGGCAAAGTGGTCAGGGCAAAGAACAAATGCAAATAACAGGCAACAAGGCACAAAAGTACATGAGCGAACACAAACAAACTGCCAAGGAATACAGGGGGATGAGCCCCTTTAAAAAGGACAGGGCCCGAGAGACAGGTACAGACACTACAATACCAAGGGGGAGAACAGAGCGGACGGGAGAGTGATGAAGACGAGGTTGGGGGCAGAGAACAAGCTCGCCCGCGGTCCGGAGCGGGGACCACAGCGCGCATCCTGACAGCAGTATTACCTTCTGTGGATATATATCCTTGTTGTTGATTCTTTGAACACGATTCATTGATAATTTAATTGTGTACTTTATATTCCCCTGATGAATTCCTACCAACATTTTGGAAGGAAACGGGTCAGGAAGTTTCATAGGGTGTTATAGGGCAGTATGAGACTTAGGGTATACTAGAGATAGTACCCCACCCCTCCCCACCTTGTAAATTTGTGATGAGACAAAAACCTACTAACAGATTGCCTGATTGAGATTGGATATTTAGATTGGCAGATTTTTTTTATTTGTAGTGTTATTAAAACTTAAGATTTAAGTCTTTCCAGTGACAATTTGTCTAGAATAGCAATTATTTTATTCAATGTATGTGTCATTTAGAGTATTAAGTTGTCTTTGTCCAGTCTGTTGCTAAGTCGTTCAATACATGAGCCCTAATTTCTTATAGTTGTCTGAATTTTTACCAATCCCTTAATATTACCCACTCACATGCTGGATGTGAGGTCTATGTGTTTAGAATCCTAGGACCATATGTATGAAAACTGTCTAGGTGTAAGACTTTCTTTGTTGCCCTTAGCGACCAATCAGAGCACTTCCTTAATTTCATATAGTGCTCCGAAAAATTGAAAGAGGAGCTCTGATTGGTAAGAAAGTCCTACATGTAGACAGTTTTCATCCATGTCCTCTCTAGAGTTTGCTATGGGTTCTCTGCTTTCTCTCTACATTTGTACACAGCCAACGTGATTCGCCCCCTCTAAACTGCTTTTATCCCTAGTTACATCCAGTGTGATCTTCCGCCTTGAATGCTCTCCCCCTTCTCCGATCACTGGTTTACCATATATTTCCTCTCCCTCACTGCTGTTATTTCATAGCATTGACAAGAATGACATGAAGAGCAGAGAGAACCACCAAAAACAGAAATAGTACTTTGACAGATTTGTTTGAAATTTTTGCACACCCGCAGGCAGGTGAAAAGGGCTTCACGACCCCACACAAAAGAGTAGGACATTTTTTAATGAAGGATTTTTTCAAAGGGTTTAATTTTTTAATTTAGGAAGCAAATGAAAAATAAAAAAAAATTGTGGTGTCAAATTTTTAAAAGATGAGCAACATTACAATCATGACTTTTTTTTAATTATTACCCCCCCTGTATAAGCCAGGCAGCAAAGGGGTTAAAAAAAAAAAATTTCAAAGAAGCTTTTAAAAAAAAACAGTCACATTGTTTTAAGGGCCCCTTTTTGTTTGTCTTTTCAACAATAAAGACATTCATTACGTTAAACATTGTTTATGTACGTTCCTTTATCATAATTTCTGCAGCAGACAGCAACTAATCCCAATTTGTGGTTCCCAGATACACATTCTTTATACTTTCAAAAGAGAAGAAACACAGCAGGTAGCGATAGATGTCTCTGTACCAGAGAGCGAGGGCTAAAGGAAGCAATGGAGATGCAGAGCTTAGGAGCAAAGTCTTGTCTATATTGGTTTTAGTACCATTCATACAGTCATGGCCAAAAGTTTTGAGAATGACAAAATTTTTTTTTTCACATGATCTTTTCCCTCTGGTTTTTATGTGTTTTTGTCAATGTTTTTTTCACATAAGAAAAAAAGGCAATCATTTTTGTTAAACAAAAGCTTTTTTTGACATTTAGAATGGTTAATGCGCAAGTCAAAAATTTAGTTGGCCCCCTTCTTCTTCGGACCTCTGAATTCTCCCTGGCATTTTCAATAAATTCGGGCCCAATCCTGACTATACAGCCCATTCTTGCACAATCAATGCTCATTTTTCAAAATTTTTTTTGGTTTTTTGTTTTCCACCCGCCCTTTGAATTGACCCAAAAGTTCTCAATGGGATTAAGATCTGGGAGTTTTCCAGCCAGGCCCCAAAAATCTATGTTTTGTTCCTGGCCTTTACTTTGCTTTAGGGCAAGGGCTCCATCATGCGGGAAAAGGCATTGTTGATCCCCAAAACGCTCGGACGGTTGGGAGAAGTTGCTTTTGGGAGACATTCTGGTACCTTCTTTATTCATGGATGTGTTTTTGGGCAAGACATAGAGACCGGGCCCTTGGCTGAGAAGCAACCCCCCACATGAAGGGTTTCTGGTGCTTTTCAGTTGGCATAAAAGAGGTGGTAACGCCACCTTTTCTTTTTGAACAAGCTGTTTTCCAGATGTTTTCCAAAAAATTCGGAAAGGATTCACAGAGAAAAAAGCTTTTTCCCGTCCTCAAGTCCACTCCCTGTACCTTGGCAGAAAAATTTAGTCTATCCCTGAGTTTTTTTCTGGAGAGAAGTGGTTCTTTGTGCCCTCCTTGACACCAGGCCTTTCTCCTGATCCGCCTTACAGTGCGTGCAGATGCCTCACACCTGCCTGCTGCCTTCTAGCAAGCTCGCACTTGGTAGCCCATTCCGAAACTGAAACACTTTTAAAAGAGGTCCTGGCGCTTGTGTCTTTCTTGGCGCCCTGGGCCTTTTGGAAAAAATGGAACCTCTCTCCTTGAATTCCTGATGATGCGATAGATTTTTTGACTGAGGTGCAAAAACTTTCTAGCTGCATACTCTTCCCTGTTAGGCCGTTTTTTGCAGTGCAATGAGACTGACGGTTTTTTTTTGAGAAACAATGATGCCAAGCACCCCTCCTTTTAAAATGTCAGTGGTGTGATTCGTATTACTCATGCAGATGATCTCAGCCCGTCTCATCAACACCCACACCTGTTTAAAGGAGCATCACGAAACTTGTTAGCGGGCTTTTAAAAGGAGGCCGCAATGAAATTGAAAGTTTTTGGGGGAAAAAATTATTTTCTAGGCAAACTATTGATTTTCAAATTGACTTTTTCAAAAAATTGTCTCAATAAGGGGGGCTCCCCCTGGAAGAGGCTAACCCAAATCCGTGCACCCCATTTCCTGGGGATGCACATACAAAAATTACGCCAGAAAACCCAAACCAAAATTTTTTTAAAATGACCCCCAACACTCTGATATCCAATATTATAAGGCATAAATCAAAATTCTAAAGATTTAAATAACCCACTTCTGGTATATAATGTTGTTAGGTATAAATTCAAAATTCTAAAGATTTAAATAACCCGATGCGTTTCTTTCCCGATGCATAGGAATTATCGGGTAATAATTACTTTTTTAGTTATACACCAAAATAAAATTCATGGGGTAGAAAAATTTTAAAACCCCGACAAACATAATCAATGTTTTCCCCAAATCAATTATGTCATAGGGTTCGTGAGTACATCAATCTTTTCCCCAATAACTGCAGGCTCCAATCAAAAAACCTTTTCCCAAAAACAATTGTGCAAAGGACAATCATGTGGATACTTTAATAAAGCTCAGTGGCAGTGGCCACTTACTCACCAGTCTTCTTTGCACTCCAAACAGGTATAATATTTACATTCTTTTCAAAAACCTGCCATAAAGAATAGATGAGCGCCGTTCCGGTATATTAAGCAAACCGCATTAACGGTTCCCCCCCTAACAAGACCCCTTTAGGTCCGGGGATTGCGCTGAAATCTTCATTGTGTCGGGAGACATGCGCAGGCGTTTTAACTAGGAGTGCAAATGGGGGGAAAAATCAACCCCAATCCCGACTTAAGGGGGGGTAGCTACCCAAAACCTAATAGGTAAACCACAAGCGGCCAATCCGACTCCTGAATAATCTCAGAGGTCCTAATGTACATTCAGCCAATCAAACAATGCACATCTTCTGACTGTTTCCTCCTATCAGAAGAGATAAAGACAGTGCAAAATAATGAATGCAGCTAGACTCTTGCAGTGAAGAGTCACTATGGACACCAGAGGTGTAACTTTAATAGACTCACAAGTAGTGATGAGTAGTGTTGAGCAATTATTATCGACAAAGTTGAAATCGGCACAGTTTTTATGGTGATCGGATTTTTTAGATCATGCGATAATTTAGGTTAAAATCTGTGCATCATCTATTAAGATCGCGCCATTTTCGGCGCTTCCTGTAATTTGGCGGCCAGCAAATCAGATTACAGATAGAGCAGGGTGAGATGTGTGTGCAAACGTCATGACGGGGATGTTATGGTTGCGATTGGCTGGAAAAATCACATGACCTCGTTTTACATAGAACAGCGTTTCCTGTTCAGCCTCAGTGTCTCTCAGCGTCTCAGAGCAGAAGGGCGTGCCTCTGCTTGTGTCCAAACAGCTAGCGAAATTATTATATTTCTTCACAGAGAAACCTCTACTTTAGCTTTGACCTTTTCATTTAGTTAGATTAGAGATTGGAAAAATTTTATATAAATTAGGGAGAGAATTTTAAAGGAGCATCGACCCTGTAAAGTCACGGGGGGAGCGGAGGGGGGCCCCCGCGGGCGAACACAGACAAACTCAATAAAGAATACTGGATAAGTTCACCAAGACTTAGTGTAGACATTGCCAAAAGCTTTTTATTAACAGTTTTCTATTGAAATATTTCCTGGAAAATTGGGGAGCCTGAACTTATAGGATACACATCTTTTCTAGAACTGCAGGTCTCTTTGTTAGGTGCAAAACTCCAAATTTTATTATCAGTATACATTTCAGATAGGTTTCATTTTCAATTTTGCCATTCCACCTTTGTTGATATTCCACCTTGTACTTAAATTAGAAATCCAGCAAGTCAGCACAGGTTGATAGGTGCCAAAAATACCTTGTAATTTCCGAATAAATTTCAGATACGTGTTTTTTGACTTTGGCGCACTACAGCTTTGTTCATTGAGGTACCTTGCACTTAAATGTGAATACTGCAATTGTGTAGTTACCACAGGTGAATTGATAGGTGCCAAAAAATACCTTTTATTATTCGAATACATTTCAGATACGTGTTTTTTCACTTTGGCGCAGGCCAGCTTTGTTGCTCAGCAATTTTGTAGTCACCACAGGTGAATTGATAGGTGCCAAAAATACCTTGTATTATCCGAATACATTACAGATACGTGTTTTTTTGCACTTTTGCCCAGTCCAGATTTGTTGATAGAGCCACCTTGCAGTTAAATTTTGAATCCAGCAATTGTGTAGTTACCACTGGTGAATTGATAGGTGCCAAAAAATACCTTTTATTATCCGAATACATTACAGATACGTGTTTTTTGACTTTGGCGCACTACAGCTTTGTTCATTGAGGCACTTTTTAATCTGGGGGTCAGACAGGTTTAATGGTCATACTGCGGTCCAGGACAGTTCTAGTCCATGTCCAGTTCAACTAAAATGGTGGTTGAAAGACTCCTTTTTCCAGCACTTTTTAATCTGTGGATCAGACAGGTTTAAGGGTCATGATGCGGTCCAGGACAGGGTTTGTCAATGTCCAGTTCAACAAAAATGGTGGATCAAAGACTACTATCTTCTGGAACTGTTTGATCTGTGGGTCATGGAGGTTTTTAGGGTCATGCTGTGTTCCAGGACAGGGATATTCAATGTCCAGTTCAAGTAAAATGATGGTTCAAATAATACTGTGTTCTGGCACTTTTTAATTTGTGGGTGATGCAGGTTTAAGGGTCATGCTGTGGTACAAGACAGGGATAGTCTAAGTGTTGTGCCTAAGATGTAGCAGGTATCCATTTGATTGTTGTGGCTGTTAATTCTAGCTTCTCCAGCCCTGTTTGGTGTAAGAATGAAGGTGTTGTTGCTCTCCCATGACTTATTGGTCATCGGAGATGATCGACTATCGACTATCGAAAAACCTTATCGATGGTGGCCGACTATCGACTATCGCCCGATGTCGATAGCCAACGTAATCGCTCAACACTAGTGATGAGCGATTACGTTGACTATCGTCATCGGGTCGATAGTCGATATCGCCAATTATCAAGACGATTTCCGATAGTCGATAATAAATTATTGCCGATGACCATTAAAGTCTATGGGAGAGGACCAACACCTTCATTCTTACACCCAAACAGGGCTGGAGAAGCTGGAATTAACAGCCACAACAGTCAAATGGATACCTGCTACATCTTAGGCACAACACTTAGGCTATAAAAGCCACAGAAAAAAAGTCACACACCATTCACTATCCCTGTCTTGTACCACAGCATGACCCTTAAACCTGCATCACCCACAAATTAAAAAAGTGCCAGAAGGTAGGATGATTTGAACCATCATTTTACTTGAACTGGACATTGACTATACCTGTCCTGGAACGCAGCATGACCCTTAAACCTATCTGACCCACAGATTAAAAAAGTGCCGGAAAAAAAAAGGAGTCCTTTGAACCACCATTTTAGTTGAACTGGACATTGACTATACCTGTTCTGTACCACAGCATGAGCCCCAACCTGTATGACCCACAGATTTAAACAGTGCCTGAAAAGGGAGTCGTTGAACCACCATTTTAGTTGAACTGGACATAGACTATCCCTGTCCTGGGCCACAGCATGAGACCCAAACCTGCATGACCCCCAGATTTAAAAAGTGCCCAGAAAAAGGTGTCTTTCAACCACCATTTTAGTTGAACTGGACATTGACTATATCTGTCCTGGGCCACAGCATGATCCCCAAACCTGTCTGACCCACAGATTTAAAAAGTACCTGAAAAGGGAGTCTTTGAACCACCATTTTAGTTGAACTGGACATTGACTATACCTGTTCTGTACCACAGTATGACCATTAAACCTGTCTGACCCACAGATTAAAAAGTGCCGGAAAAAGGAGTCTTTCAACCACCATTTTAGTTGAACTGAACATTGACTATACCTGTTCTGTACCACAGTATGACCATTAAACCTGTCTGACCCACAGATTAAAAAGTGCCGGAAAAAGGAGTCTTTCAACCACCATTTTAGTTGAACTGGACATTGACTATCCCTGTCCTGGGTAACCTATTTTCTGTTCAAGTCTTCCTGTACCTCACATGTACAATTCAGTGGAATATTTGTATCAGCTATTTTGTGCATGCCAGTTTTTTAGTAGTTTAATTCTAGAAAACACATTTTTAAAATAGGCTGGAATCCCACCATGTCTTTGTTTCTCTTTTTTTTAAATGTATTAAATGGGTTGTCTCACTACAGGGATTGCTAGCTATGTTAAAGATCTTGCAAAAACAAGTAATTTTGCAATATGTGTCCATTAACAGTATCCTACATATTCCTGTTTCTTTCAGCACCATCACCCTTGAGCCACTCTTGACAATTGTGAAGAACAAATGTCTGTTAGAAACCACATTTTTTACAATAGGACCTGTAGTATTGCTGCATTTCAAAGCAGCATGACCCAAAAATTTATAAAAATGACTTCTCAGCCACTGTTAAAAATTGTGAGGGAGAAATGCCATTTAGAAGCAAAATTTTTGTTCCAAAGGACCATGATTATAGCTGTATCTCACAGCAACATGACCCCAAACCATTGACAATGCGAAAAATACTAAAGATGAAGTGAGTAAATGGAATACGGTTTTGTCATGAAACCTTAGTGTGTTTTACAGTCTCCTCACCGCAAAACCAGCAAAATGAACTTTTGGGAACTGAGAATAAAAATTGCAGTAAGAAATGATCATTTAAAAAAAAGTTTTCAAGAAGACCATTTCTTTTGGAAGAAGAATGTGAAGTAGACCGGCAATTAATCGGTGACCTCGGCAATTGGGGCCACAACATCATCAGAGATCCATGCCTGATTCATCTTGATGAAAGTCAAACGATCCACATTATCTGTGGAAAGCCGGATGCGTTTGTCTGTAATGACTCCTCCAGCTGTGCTGAAGGTCCGCTCAAATATGACGCTGGCTGCTGGGCAGGACAACACCTCTATGGCGTGGCGAGTGAGCTCGGGCCATTCATCCATTTTGGATACCCAGAAATCAATTGTGTCCGGAACACATCCAAAAACATCGGGGTTTTTGACCCCAGAAAAGTCGTGCCCCTGATTTTAAGCTGGTTCTGGGGTTGGTTTGTATGTGTGCCTTGCATTACATGCGTTGGGGGAAGGTGGAAAATAAAATTGGGCCAAAGAGGTCCCCCAAAAAAGGGTTCTGCCACATTCCCGCTGTTGCCGTTTATGGCTATTTGGGGCACTCCCCTGCTGTCACATTGCTGGTTGTTTCCACCGTGAATTTGGGAAACCGTAAAGGGCGCAAAAAAAGATTTTCCCCATTTGGGATCAAATTCGCAAGGTTTTTTTTTCCTTTGTTTTTTACTTTTTTTTGGGGTGGGGGGAAAGGGGAAAGTGTGATTTTTGGGTTTGTCCCGGGGATCGAGGGGGTGGCCCCCCCAAGAAACTGTTGGTTTCATTTTGGGGGTTTAAAATGCGAGGAATTAAAACCCCAAAAATAAAAAATACATCAAAGGCTTTATTTAAAATTGGGTTAAAACTTATATAAAAACCCCCCCTATTCCCTTTTTTAAAAAAAACTAAATTAATTAAAATTTTAAGATAAAAAGGGGGTTTATATTTAGCTTCCAAAAGGGTTTTTCCCAAATCCTGCCCCGATATAGTCCGGGAATTGGATATTTCCCACTTTTTACCCGAAAAATGGTCCTTTGATATAATAATTTAAACGGGCCCTTTAAAAAGTACCCCATTTTAACCCCTAGAGTTTCCCTTTAGGGACGTTGTCCCCCCGATAAGGGTGGCCCCACATGAACGGCTTTTACCCTAGGTAACACTATATATACAAAATTTAAAGGGAAATTTGGGTATAAAACAAAGAGAGATTTCAAAAAAATAAAAATTTCTCTTTTTCTCCCGACGTGTTTCCCCAAATCAGGTTCATCAGGGGAGTCCAGTTTCTCAGATGCATGCAGATTTCCCAACCCCCATTGATGGAAGGGGCGTCCCCAACCCTCAAAAGGGGACCTCTTTAAAAATACCTCAAAAAAAGATTGGACAAATTGGGGAAACCCCCCAATCTTATTAACATAATATATAAAACTTTTCTTGTCTAAAATTGAAATGCCCCAGGGGTTAACATAAATACCAAATTATGAGGCCCCTGTAAGCCAGCTGTCAGTTTTAAAACCCACTGACAGTAATATTTGGGCGAGCTTTCCAAAGAAAGCTACACGCCCCCTCAGCAGTGGGCCCGGGGGGTTCCGGAAATTGGAAAACTGCGAAGATTTGCGGGGCCCTTTAAAGACTACCGCGATTGCCCAGAAATGCGGTCCCCGAAAAGAAACTTGCGCACGCGCGGTTACAAAGGGCCCAATCGTGCTTTCCTGAACCTGCGGGGTTTAATTTCTTCTCCCCCAATTTAAAGGAGCCATTATCAGTTCATTTTTTACTTAACTCAAAGCGGACAAGCAGTCCCCCAAACGTCCCCATCCCCAACCCGTTACAAATTGCCTAGCCCAAACCCTAAACGCAAAAAAACCAGGGGTTTGGGGCCCCCTAAAAATCATTATACAATCCAAAATTTCCTTTTACCATTGTTGGGGAAAATTTTTTAAATTTATTTCATATTGATCTGTACAACGCCCCCTTCAATACCACAGATAAAACTAACTTATAGATTGCTTAATTAAGCAAAAATAAAAATTGAATTTAAGAAAAAGGAACTTTTATGTGCCCTTTGTCAAAAGACATAATTTTTGTGCAGATAGGGTTGCCCCAAACAGGCCCCCCAAAATAAAAAACGGGAAATATCTTTTCTAAATATCAAAAATTATCTTTTTTATGATATTTAGATATATAAAAAACAGGGGGTAAATCCCAAAAATCAGAAAATGATATTCCATAACACTTTTGGAAAAATTTCTCTGAAAACCCTTAGTACTTTGAAGAGCACTTTAAAATTAAAAAGAAAGCTCCCAAACTGAAAAGGGAACCCCTTTTAAAGGGGCCACCAGGACTCACTGATTTTCAAAGGGTTTTAAAACCCAACGGGGCCCTTTTCCTTAAGATCTTTGTTACCCAAAATTTTCCCTTTTCCCTGGGAGAGGGAAATGGAATCACCCTTTTTGGGGAAAAAAGAAATCTAGGACACCGGGGGTAAACCCCATGCATCTCCCTTTACAGGGGGGAAATCGCTGTGTCCTCCCTATTTTTCGCACACCCCAACCCAGGGGTTCTCCCATCTTCGGGGGCGCATTTGGCGAGGGGTTTCTTCCCTACATAGTAAAAGGTGAAATTACAAACAAGGGTAAAAAAACCTTCAAAACTTAAAAATTTTAAAAGAAACCCTTTTAGGAAAATTTTTCTTTCTCATTTTGACCCCTTAAAAAAATTCGTCCCCTGCCCCTTTAAAGGGACGGGCCCCCAACAAATTTATTCTCCACATCTAAAAAACCCCTTTCGGCCCTACCCCTCAAACCAAAGTTCCCTCTCCCCTAGGCTTTTAAAATGATTTTTAAATCCCTTTGTTTTTTAAAGATCTCCCCCCGCCGAAAATTTTATGAGTGGTTTTTTTGGCAATATGTCAGAGAGTTAAATCATTTTTGTTGTAGGATATTCCAGTGTTTGGTAAAAATCCCCCTTTTTTCTCATAAGCTCTTTTCCATCAAAAACTTTTCCAATAATTCTAGCTGGGCCCTTAAACCCTTTTTTTTTCTATCTTTCTTTGGTTTCAACAATTCCACACGTTTCCTGTTTCTGAAATTTTCCCAAAGGTTTGTGTTTTAAACCTTACCCTGGAAAAGCCCTTGCGAGTAGGAAGGGAGGGTTTAAAATTTCTTTTCAAAATTTTGTTTTAAAGAAACCCCCCTTATGGGAAAAACCAGTTCAGTCTTATCCTCAGGTTTTCCCCCCCCCGGGGGTAACCCCTTTTTAAGCTACGGGTTGAGGGAACTCCTCCAGTGTGCAAAAAACTTTTTGGTCGCAGGGGGTTTCCCTAAAAAACGGTAGTATAAAAGACCCCATTTCAGTGCCCTTTCGGTTTTACATGGGAGAAATAAAAGGGCTTGTTTAAGAATCTTTTTTAAAAAGGTAAAACCTCAGCCCCAAGTCTTTTATTTATTTTAGGACGGGAAAAAAAAATTGTCCAAAATTTGGTCCCCTTGGGGGCCCCTTTCCCAAAAGGACCAAAAATGTCATTATGAAAATGGGCCCCCAAGAAAAAAAAATTTTAGAGGTCCATTTTTTTCTTTTCTCTTCCTGAAAAAACCACTTTTTCCTCCCCCCAAACCCCGGGTTGAGTTTTAGCATATGTGGGGAGCACCGGGCCCCCCATTGCCGTCCCCGAGATGGGGGAAAGGTTTCGGTCATAATAAGAAATTTTTTATGCTGAAAAAATTTAAATTCAAGCGGGCCGAAATTCCCCAAAAATTACCTCTTTCTTATGTTGAAAACCCCAAAACATACTGAAAAAAAAATCATTGTGATATTCCTTGTGAGTGTGGAAATGAAAGCTAAAATAGTTTTTTAAAAAACATCAATTGATGTTTAGAATGGGTATTTTGTCTAGGGTTAAGTCCCTTTTAGGTTTCATAAAAACAAGTCTGAGTACCCTAAATTATAAAAAGGGTTAATGCAGTAAAACGAATTCCTTCAAAAAGCATTTTTTCATCCACAAAGGCCATCGCATTTTTGGGTTTTGGGGAATTTATTCCGGGGGACACTAAAAGGCCTTTTCCTTTTAAGGGGTTTAGTCCCCTTGTGGAATTTGGGAGTGCTTTGGGAAGGTTGGTATTGTTGGGTATTCATTAAGATAAATTTATTTTCTTTATCGGTTATCACACCTTTACCCCAAACCCAAAAATTTTTCAATAGAATCAAGCTCCATCTTAAAGGATCCCTGTAGGAGCCTTTTCTTTGGTTTGCAAAAATTTTTCCCTTGTTTTAAGGGATTTTAACATTTTTTTGGTATATTGATCAGGTGTTAAGGATTACAATTTTAAACCATTTTTGTCCGTTGGTTTCCCCCACCATTGTTTGATCTTTCTCAAACTTAAACCCCAGGGGTTTCCATTTCTGAGGGGCGTTTTTTTTCCCCCCCAAAATCAGATCAAATTTTGAGCCATATAATAAATTTTCCCTTTCAGGGCCTTCTCAGGAGATGCCCCAATTCCGGGGACAGCCCTTCTGGGGGGGAAATTCCCTCTTCTTTTGGGGTGAAAGGTTATTCGATGACCCCTGGGTTTTTTTCCCCCAAATTAATCCCGAGGTTTCCTAACCCCCAAAATATCCTCCTCAGATCCCCCAATAAATCTGCCCCCTGTCTATCCTTTAGCTTAAAAAAAATTATGCCATTTTAACTTCCGTATGGAAAAAAATTTTGGTTTCCCTTTTAACCCATTCAAATGGGTCAAACTTAAAAGGGGGGGGGAGGTACAAATGACAGGCCACCCTGGGCCCAAAAACCCTTTAAATTTTTTCTTCCCCCAAAAAAGGGCCCGATCCCGTTTTTAGTTTAAATTTGTGTTGTCATCTTCAATTATGTTCGGTTGCTTTTGGCGTTCCCCAGAGTATAAATATTCCCCGTTCTAAAAAAGGGGGAGGGTGCGAGGGTTTCCAACATTTTAACCATAAAGGGTTTTGGGTTTTTTGTTTAAGCCATTTTCCCCCTTTCCTTGTTACCCCGTCCCCCCCTCCTCCCCAACCTGAGTTGACCCTAATTCCCCTGTTTTTATCTTAATTCTGAGTCAGGTGATTAAAGGGGGGCGGACGGGGGAGCGTCTGTCTTTTCTAGTATTTTTTTCTCACTTAAAAAAATTTATTGCTTTTTTTTCTTTAAATTTTTGTGAGATTTAGTATGTATTTTTTCGAAAGCTTTCGCTGTTTATAAAATTTTTATTAAATTCTCAATTGAATTTGTAATAAAAAGCTTTCGTTAAGAGAAATCAGATTCCTTTTTAAATTTTAAGGGGTTTTTGATCTATAAGGGTTTTTTAAACCCTTTTGCAGAGGGTTCAAAAAACCAATTTTTTTTCTCCCAAAACGCAAACCCCCATTAACCCCTTTTAGAAATAGCTGTCAGTTTCTTTTTTCCCTTTCTCCAAAAGAGAGGGGGGTACACGAAACCCAATGGCCCGGTTTTTACAGTTAAAATTTAGGCCCCTTTGGGGACAATTTTTTGCTGTTAAAATAACTTTCCAAAAATTGTTTCCTTTCCCCCCAAGATTTTAAAGTACCTTTTTTTTTTTTTGCCGTGGTTAGTTTCCCAAATGCTTTTTAAACCCCAAAAATCAAGGTTTTTCTGCTATCTAGATCTGTTTCCCCCGTCTTTAAAACATTTCCTTTCCTCAACTGGCCCCTTGAAAACAAATTTTTATGGCCCCAGTGAGAAAACTTTTCCCTAGCCAAAATAATTACTTGAAAAATATTACAGCAAAACGATTATTTAAACAAGGGGTTTAAAAAGGCCCATCAAGAAAAATTTTAACCCCCCAAAAAAAAAAAAACTTTAAAGTTTATTTTAAAATTTGTTTTAAAATTAAATTTTAACTTCCCTTATTCCTTATTTCCAAAAAAAAAATTTTTAATTACTTTTAAGATAAAAAGAGGGAGTTATTAAACTGCCCTTAAATTTTGTATTTCTGTGGTTACCTAGGGTGTAAGCCGTTTGTGGGGGCCCCCCTTTATTTGGGGCCCACAAAATCCAAAAAAGGCATTTTCTTTTGGGGTTAAAAAGGGTTTATTGAGGCAGTTTTTTTATTATATCAAAGGGCCAGTTTCGGGTTTTTAAAAAATGGAAGTATCCCAAATTTCCCCTTTGGGTATATCGGTGCAGGTTTTGGGGGGAATATTTTCCTTTTTGGGAAACTAAGTATATCCCTCTTTTTATCTTACATGGGAATTTTAAATTTGTTTTTGGAAAAAAAAGGGAAAAGTTTTGTTATATTTAAGTTTTAAACAAAATTTAAAAAAAAGCTTTGTTTTTTTTATTTTTGGGGTTTTAATTTTTTTGTGATAGGCTTTTGAGACCCTGATGTTGATAATCATTTGCTGTAATATTTTTCATGGCTTAATGCGAGGATCATGTTGGAGGAAATGGAGCATCCAAGCACTCATGTGAGAGATGGAGCTTTGATTTCCCAAGCCTCTGGGTCAAGGGGCACTAGCAAACTGATCTTCCTCATCGTCCTCCTCCGCCTCAAATTCGCACCAACCTCTTTCCAAGGCAGGGATGTCGGTAACATCGGTGTCCAGGAATAGATGATGCACCCTGCGAGCGGCGGCGCCGCCTTGCACCACCCCTGGACCCCGAACCACTGCCTAATGAGGACCGAGAAAAGTGAGAAACTGTCGGGCCTTGTGGTTTCGACTGAGAGAAAGGCTCCGTGTCCGCATTTGTGTCCGTCTCCTCCTCCGTCGCTGGTGGGACCTGATGTTTCAGAGTGTCCAACGATCGTTCCAGAACTAAGATCACCACAATGGTCATGCTGACAAGGGCATTGTCCGCACTGACCATTTTGGTGGCTTCTTCAAAACTGGCAAGGATGGTGCAGAGCTCTTTCACCTGCCTCCACTCTCGGTGGCTCAACACCCCGAGGTCCGCATCGCTGCTTGTCAGGCCATGTGTCACTTCGTACTGCGTAATGGCATTGCGCTGCTGCCACAATCGCTGGAGCATGTGGAGTGTGGAATTCCAGCATGTTGCCACGTCAACAATGAGACGGTTGACGGGGAGGCCGAGCTGACGCTGCAACGCAGCCAGGCGGGACGAAGCAGGGTGCGAACGGCGGAAGTGCGAACTCAGACCTAGAGCCTTGCTCAGCAGGCAGTCCAGACCCGGGTAGCACTTTAGAAATTTCTGGACGACAATGTTCATGGGATGTGCTCCTGCCTACCGATCTTAAGGGCGGCCAGCAGATTTCGACCGTTATCGCTCACCACCTTGCCTGGCACAAGGTTCTTGTCACCCAGCTAGCGCTCGGTCTCGTTGCGGAGCGCCGTCCACAGCTCCTGACCTGTGTGTTGACGGTCTCCAAGACAGATTAATTTCAACACGTCCTGGTTTCTCTGGGCATGTGATGCCACCAGAGGACCTTTTGGGAAAGAACCCTGCACCATCCCTGCGGTTTTGAAGAGCATGCGCCGAGCCTGAGAGCCACCGTCACCACCAGAGACATCCACCCAGCTCACCCAGTGAGCTGTCACAGAGATATAGCAGCCTTGGCCGTGCCTACTAGTCCATGTGTTGGTGGTCAGATGGACTTTTCCAGACACAGATACAGACAACGCGCTTGAAATTTTAGATGACACATGGCTGGCCAGGGCAGGAACTGCTTTCCTGGCAAAGAAATCTGGTATTGGGGGCAGGCAAGCGCCATGATGTGGCGGAACCCATCTGTGTCCACCAGACGGAAAGGCAACATTTTCAAGGCCAAAAGCCTGGCAATGCCGACATTCAGGCTTTTGACTTTGGGATGGTTTGGGTTAAAGTGTTTCTTCTGCTCCCAAACCTGGAAGACAGAAGGCTGGCCGCTAGACTGGTCGCTGTACAGGGGTAGGATGGGTTTCTGGTGGTACTGGTGGTACTCCGGCGACGGTGGAGGCTGAAGCGGAGGCTGATCCCTGATCATGACTCTGAGAGACATGGGCAGCTGAGGAACGCTTGGTGGTGGCGGAGGAGGAGGAGGCGGAGACAGAGGGTGTGACAGTGGTTGGAAGCCTGGCATCGGTGTGGCCTTTTTTGGCCAAGTGTTCCCTCCATTTCAACTCATGCATTCGCTGCATGTGACTAGATATGTTGGTGGTGTTCAAAACACCTAAAATCTTGACCTCTACTGAGTGGCATTTACAGGCAAAAGGTAGGCCATATGACATCGCTGGGTGAATCAGAGCTTGCTATTTTCGTTAGCCCAAGGTCAAACAGTATGGGTGTAACTCGAAAATAAAGACAATAAAAATGAATTTTTTGAATTAATAATTTTTTTTCTTTAACCCACAATATATTGTTCATTTTATATACGATCGGGTACATCTTCGGGAGTATTATTCATTTGTGATTTCGGCCATGTACTGTTTTATTCCAGATTGCATAGAAAACCCATTAGAGACGTCGCATTGCTCTCCCATTGAGGTCAAAATAAAACTGCGGTGCCTTCCCTTTTTTAAACTTAGCCAATCACAATCAGAGCTCTAGCTAAGACATTTCTTTTATCCCCTTAGAACTACTATGAGAAGGTAGCTCAGCCGTGATTGGCACTATAGCTAGTACGAGGCCCCTCTTCCCCCAACATTAACATAGTTAACTAGAAAAATTTCCCATAAACAGTAATAACTTTTAGGGGCGCCCTTCTATTACGCCCTTCTTTCTCCATTCAAAATAGACGCACTACATATGATTGGTGGATTCATATATGCCGCTAGGGCTTCAAAAACCAAGATTCAGCTTATTCTGCCTTTTCTTACTGTAATTTTGATATGTCTCCTTTCTTCATTTGATTGGTCCAATACTTCTCCATAGTTATAATGGGTCACTGTCGCTCATATTCTGATTGGTTGGTTATCTGCCAACCCAATAAAAAGAGCTTAAAGTAATGTTGAATTACTGTATTTCCCTCGGCATTTCTCTATATCGCCAATTTCCTTATGTAGCGCGGTCTCGGCGACAAACACATTGTTTGGGATGTGATTGATATTGTTTATAGAAGGTTTAAAGCTCTTTTAACAGAGAATATTTGACTCACCTAATGAAACAAACCAATATTTTTCTTCATCATATAGCTCATGGGCACGCGCTGAGAGCCGAGATTTAATTGCACGATTCTCTCCATTGACTACAATGGGACAAGTAGCTCGCCACACCTGATTGGCCGAGGATAGGCCAAGCCCACGCAAGTTCAACAATCAGCTATTTTCTGCATTTTTACTGTATTTTGAACTGTCCCGCCATCTTTGATTTGATTGGTACAATACTTTTCTACATAGGTCATAATGGTCCCTGTCGCTCTATTCTGATTGGCCAGGATTGCCAGACCACGCTAGCTCAACCACATCAGCTCTTTTCTGCTTTTTTACTGTATTTTTGAATGTCCGCCTTTGATTTTGATGGTCAATCAATATTTCTCCATACGGTTATAATTAGTGTGAGCGATTGCGTTGGCTATCGAGATCACGATCGATAGTAGATAGTCGGCCGCTATGTCGATTAAGGTTTTTCGACTAGTGAGCGGTCGATTATGAGAAGGATGAACAAATTAAAGTCTCTGTGGATGAGCAACCACACTTCAATTATTAAACCCAAACAAGGCGAGAGAAGCTGAAATCAAACATCCACAACAGTCAAATGGATACGTGCTACATCTTAGGCAACCACTTAGTTATTAAAAGTCACGAACAAAAAGTCACAGAACATTCACTAGCCCTGTTTGAACCACAGCATGGAACCATTAACCTGTATCACACACAATTGAAAAGTGCCAGAAGGCCAGTATGCTTTGAACCATCATCTTTATTGAAACTGGACATTGAATATCCCTGTCCTGGGCCACTCACGCATGAGCCCCCAAACCTAGCTATGACCCCCACATTTAAAAAGTCGGAAATAAGGGAGTCTTTCAACAAACATTTTTAGTATCCTGGACATTGACTATACCTGTCTGGGCCACAGCATGACCCAGGGCGGAGTTACTGGGGTGAGAGTGAGAGCCCAGGCTGGCGTCCGTCCATCTGATTAACACGAAGTCTAAAATGCCCTGATGAAGCTAGGCAACGAAACACTGTCGTGCTGAAGCAGAGTGCAAGAATCGGGGAAGTGTGAGAACTCCCAGCCTTCCTTAGTACAACAAGTCAATACTGGGTAGCGATTGTCCCTCCTGTATGAGGGTGGACCATTGAGCTTCACTTGGAAATTACCTGCGTGGTTATCGCTCCTGTTACACCAGGTGCCTTTATACTGGACATTCTTTTTCTCCATTCTTCACACAAACGTGCTGGAGGTATATGGTCTCTGTACTTTGTTCTATGTCCGTGATCAATACTCCATGTCCTCTGAATAACCTACATTGGTCAGTTTTCCTGTACCTCCCTTGTCAATTCAGAGAATTTTTTTAACAGCTTTTTTGGGTACATGAAAGTTTTTTAGTACTTTAATTCTAGAAAACACATTTTAAAATAGGATGGAATCCCACCATGTCTTTGTTTCTTTTTTTTCATTGTATTATAATGGGTTGTCTCAATCAAGGGATTGATAGCTATGTTAAAGATCTTGCAAAAACAAGTCATTTTGCAATATGTGTCCATTAACAGTGTCCTCCCTATTCCTGGTTATGAAAGCACCATACCCTTGAGCCACTCTTGATAATTGTGAAGAACAAATGTTCCTGTTAGAAACAACATTTTTTAGAATAGGACCTGTAGTATGCTGCATGTCACAGCAAAATGCCCCCAAAAATTCAAAGCATGACCTTGAGCCACTTTGGACAATTGTGAAGAACAAATGTCTGTTAGAAAACAACATTTTTTAGAATAGGAACCTCTAGTATAGCTGCATGTCACAGCAAAATGCACAGAAAAATTAAAAGCATGACCCATGAGCCAATTTTGCCCAATTTTTGAAGAACAAATGTCTATTAGAAACAACATTTTTCGAATAGGACCTGTAGTATTGCTGCCATTTCAAAGCAAAATGCCCCAAAAATTCAAGCATGACCCTTGAGCCCACTTTGGTCAATGTGAAAGAACAAATGTCTGTTAAAAACAACTTTTTTTTTATAATAGGCCCTGTAGTATTGCTGCATTTCAAAGCGCCTGACCCAAAAAATTATAAAAATGACTTTCAGCCACTGTTAAAAATTGTGAGGGAGAAATGCCACTTAGAAGCCACATTTCTGTTCCAAAGGACCATGATTATTGCTGTATCTCACAGCTCATGCCCCCAAAAAAATTATAAATATGACTTCTCAGCCACTATTAAAAATTGTGAGGGAGAATGCCACTTAGAAGCCACATTTCTGTTCCAAAGGACCATAATTATAGCTGTATCTCACAGCAACATGACCCCAAAACTATTGACAATGCGAAAACTTCTTAAGATAAAGTGAGTAAATGGAATCGGTGTTGTCATGAAACCTTGTGTCTTTTACAGTCTCCTCACAGCAAAACCAGCAAAAAAGAACTGTTGGGAAAGAGAATAAAAATTGCAGTAAGAAATGAAACATTTTAAAAAAAAGTTTTCAAGAGGACCATTTCTGTTTGAAAAGGATGTGAAGTAGACCGGCAATAATCGGTGACCTCGGCAATTGGGGCCACAACATCATCAGAGATCCATGCCTGATTCATCTTGATGAAAGTCAAACGATCCACATTATCTGTGGAAGCCGGATGCGTTTGCTGTAATGACTCCTCCAGCTGTGCTGAAGGTCCGCTCAGATATGACGCTGGCTGCTGGGCAGATCAAACACCTTATGGCGTGATGAACCAGCTGGGCCATTCGTCCATTTTGGATACCCCGAAGTCTATTGGTCCGGAACACATGCAAAAAAAATTGGTGTTGAGACGCAGATAGTCGTGCACCATGATCTTAAGCTGATTCCTGTGTGTTGGATGTGTGCCTGCATTGCATGCGTTGGTGAGGTTTGGGAAACAAAGATTGCCCTGAGGTCACCCATTAGGCTTTTTGCCACCTTGCCTGCTGCTGCCCCTACGCCTACTTGGCACTCTACTGCTGTCACGTCGCTGATGTTTTTTCCACCGTGACATTTGGGGAACGTGAAGCAGAGCAACAGATGTCTCCAGTTGATCAATCAGCAAGGTCTCCCTTTCCGCACTTACTCTCTATTTGGGTGGGTGGAAGGAAAGTGCTGATTTTTGTTTTGTACCGGGGATCCAGGAGGGTGGCCACCCAGTAACTGTTGTTCATTTGATGGCCTTATGCGAGGATATGTTGGAGGAAATGGAGCACCAAGCACTCATGTGAGGTGGAGCCTTTATTTTCCCAAGCTCTGGGGCGAGGGGCACTAGCAAATGATCTTCCTCATCTTCTCTCCGCCTCAAA